>RXON01005215.1:0-46371 GCA_009667805.1 Leptobrachium leishanense
TCTCCCCATCAAACCAGGTCGCTGTCTCTGAGTTTCACTTGACACTGCTCTTTCCTTCATCCCCCACATCCAGTCTCTTTCCTCCTCCTGCCGCTACCAGTTGCATAATATTTCCAGAACTCGGCTATTTATTACCGCTGACACCACAAAGCAACTCATCTATGCCCTTGTAATCTCCCGCCTTGACTATTGTAATAATCTTCTAGTTGACCTCCCTCTCGCCTGCCTCTCCCCGCTACAATCCATTCTGAATGCCTCTGCCAGGCTCATTCACCTCACCCGCCGCTCTGTCTCTGTCCCTTCACTGGCTACCCGTCCACTGCAGAATTAAATTCAAAATCCTTACCCTGACCTACAAAACTCTCACTAACTCAGCTCCCCAATACCTGTCCTCACTATTCAGCCCGCTCCCTAAGGTCAAACAGTGACCTGCGCCTAGCTTCTCCCCGCATCGCCTCTTCCCATGATAGACGGCAGGATTTCTCACGTGCAGCCCACATCCTCCGGAACGCTCTCCCTCATACGGTCAGACTTTCCCCTAGTTTCCCTTCCTTCAAACGCTCCCTTAAGACATTCCTATTTAGGGAAGCCTACCACCCGTCCCACTGACGCAACCAGTCCATCTCTCTCTCCCAGTGCAGTCCATCGCTCTCTCACCGTGTAGTCCATCACTCTCTCTCCGTGCAGTCCATCGCTCTCACCGTGCAGTCCATCGCTATCAACGTGCAGTCTATTGCTCTCACGTGCAGTCCTCTCCTCTTGTTTCCACCCGCCAACCCTCCTAGATTGTAAATTCCCACGGGAATAGGGCCCTCGTTTCCTCCTGTACTGGTTTGTCAAATGTTGTTCAATGTATTGTAACCCTGTCTGTATTGTGCTCATTGTACAGCACTGCGGAATATGCTGGCGCTTTATAAATAAAGAGTAATAATAATAATATATATATATTTTTCATCCATTATACACCTGTATTACGTTGTACCACTTTTGTGTTTATTCACAGAAATAAGAACTACGTAATGGAAGGTTGCTTAGCTTGATACTCATAATATTGGAACTAAAAGCTATATATTAATTTCAGCTAAATTTTACATATCCATTTGATGTTTTTAAATGCCTTTGCAAGCAAGGATAATATGGAATTTTAAATCATTTCGTAACACTGAATCCTGTAAAACAGGGATCTCAAACTCTGCACCCCCAGATGTTGATTGCATACAATTTCCAGAAATCTTTGATGCAATAGATGGCCAGCGAATCATGGGAGTTATAGTTCAGATACATTGGGGGGGGGGGAGACTGAGTTTCAGAAGCCTGCTGTAAAAGATTAATTGGTCTGCTTCTTTCTTACCCTGCATTAGTCAAACATGAGTTTTGAGATAGTACTCGATATACTGTAGTAATGTTTAAAATAAAATATTCCTTTTACAGATTTTTTTTTTTCCGAGGACTGATTTTATTTACAGTTATTGGTTATTGTATTAGGCAATAATTGGGAAAGTTACATTTTGCATTATGAGTAGTATAGCATATACCGTAGGTGGAGCCAGTATCCTCTTTTTCAACTTGGCAAAGGATACTACAGCAAAAAACTGGTTGGCTCTGTGTATACTTCAGTTGTTTGTATTCATATCTCATGTGCATTTGTTCCTGAAGCTTCACTGTGTGAGAGGTCTACTCCTGGCTTGTTGCTCACATACCTATACGGGTGGAATTGAGGTACGTTTTCCATCAGTTGTTAGGAGTTTGTACTGTGAGTGGAAATGTCCGGTCTTTACTCTGCAAAGTAGCAATGTGTAATGAACTAATAGTGTGTATTGGATGTTGCAGATAATCCTACCAACACTTGGTTTGATGATATTCTTTGTCCTGTGCCGTCACTGTTATCCCCAAAAAATGACAGCTGAATCATTTGTGTTGCAAATAGTTAAAACAGGTTTTGTCTTTCATTTAACAATCTTGGATGTACTTGTTAGCCCAGGGATGCACAACCTTGGCCTCCAAAATGTTTTGGAACTGTACCTCCCATGACACGTTGACACTCATTAGGTCGACAGACCCTTGTGGGAAATTTAGTTCCAAAACATCTGGAGGGCCATGGTTAAACACCCCTGTGTTAGTCTTAAAATAATTATTCACCAGCTGCTCTGCTAAATCAGTGGCTACTTGAAAGTTATTAGCCAAAGTACTAAATATAAAAAAAATAACAATGGTGAGGGAAAAATAAAATTCCGTTATTTTGGCCTATATTTTATATATGTTACGGGTAAAGCCCGAAGTGCGGTTAATCATAGGATTTCCCGGGTAATCCTGACATTACCCAAAACCGCTGGGTAAAGCTGCAAAAAAATGAAAATTTCAGACTTTACTCGGGTAAATCTTAGGACTAACCAACTGCCCTTGGGTAACAGTCTGGAAGAGCTGAAAAATTTGCACTTTAACCGGATAATGTGCAAGTCTGAAGCTTCACCCGGGTAATCTAAGAACTATCCACAGCTTCACCTGGGTAATCTGCAGAGCATCCAGCCGGTGATACCATTTTTATTGGGTTAACTTTACATTTAAAAGACAAGCTTTCAAGAGTGTAAACTGGAAACTATACTGATCAATGAAAGGTATCACTACGTACAGGTATACTCGCGATTTTGGCAACTGGACTAACGCGTTTTATGTATAATATATATATCTATCCAGGCACAGACCCCCCAGAATTATATACACAGCACTGGACCCCCAGAATCATATACACGGCACTGGTTATATGGATATATTTTCCCAGTTCACATGGATATAATTGCCCCAGCTCTCATGAATAATGCCCCCAGCTCTCATGGATAATGCCCCCAGCTCTCATGGATAATGCCCCCAGCTCTCATGGATATATGCCCCCAGGTCTCATGGATAATGCCCCAGGTCTCATGGATATTGCCCCCAGGTCTCATGGATAATGCCCCAGGTCTCATGGATAATGCCCCAGGTCTCATGGATATTGCCCCCAGGTCTCATGGATATTGCCTCCAGGTCTCATGGATATTGCCCCCAGGACAGGTCTCATGGATAGTGCCCCCAGGACAGGTCTCATGGAATGCCCCCCAGCATTTCATGGATAGTGCCCCCAGGAAAGGTCTCATGGATATATGCCCCAGCTCTCATGGATAATGCCCCAGGTCTCATGGATATGCCCCCAGGTCTCATGGATATATGTCCCCAGGTCTCATGGATAATGTCCCCAGGTCTCATGGATATCGCCCCCAGGTCTCATGGATATATGTCCCCAGGTCTCATGGATATATGTCCCCAGGTCTCATGGATATATGTCCCCAGGTCTCATGGATAATGCCCCAGGTCTCATGGATTATGCCCCAGCTCTCATGGATAATGCCCCCACATCTCATGGATAATGCCCCAGGTCTCATGGATAATGCCCCAGGTCTCACGGATATAGCCCCCAGGTCTCATGGATATTGCCCCCAGGTCTCATGGATAATGCCCCAGGTCTCATGGATATTGCCCCCAGGTCTCATGGATAATGCCCCAGGTCTCATGGATAGTGCCCCCAGGACAGGTCTCATGGATAGTACCCCCAGGACAGGTCTCATGGAATGCCCCCCAGCGTTTCATGGATAGTGCCCCCAGGACAGGTCTCATGGAATGCCCCCCAGCGTTTCATGGATAGTGCCCCCAGGACAGGTCTCATGGAATGCCCCCCAGCGTTTCATGGATAGTGCCCCCAGGACAGGTCTCATGGAATGCCCCCCAGCGTTTCATGGATAGTGCCCCCAGGACAGGTCTCATGGAATGCCCCCAGCATTTCATGGATAGTGCCCCCAGTTCACCTCTCTGCGCCCTGCAGCCGCGTGCTTCCTGTTAGAACGGCCGCTGACAGGAAGTGCAGCCGCTCGCCTGGGATCGATGAAACAGTCAGGCGAGCGACTCCACTTCCTGTCAGCGGGCCGTTCTATCAGGAAGCACGCGGCCGCCGGCAATGTGCGGCGGCCGCCTGCTCCAGCCTTTCGGGCTCGGGCCACAGCGGGAACGCTGCGTTCCTGTAGCGTTCCCGCTGTGGGAGAAGTGCGGGGACGCCGTTCCCGCGCGTTCCCGCTCGACTCGAGCCCTACTAGAACCTGATATACCCAAATTAAAGAAAGTCCTTGCACTATTGCAACAAGCACCAGAAAAACGAACATCTGCTTGCTGAAGCGTGACAATAATATAAACCAACATATACTGTACAGTGTGTGCTCTTTAATGACAAAAGACATACAAGGAGCTGCGCAAACACACTGTAACTTGTAACACTGTAGTATGCCATTACTGTGCTATCACATCATTGTTACATCACAGACAAAGAAATCACACAATGAAAGGCTGCATATCGTGATATACTGTACAACATATTTATTTAGAAGTAATATTCATTTTAATGGTTGCACAATTTATGTTTTTGTACTATATGCAGTTTAAATTATTGCATTGAGTTAATGTTCATTAAGTACCGGCTGGGTGGAGCAGAGGTAACATCACTGCTCTACATGGAGAGAGCCTGTGGAGACATGGGTTCGATTCCAGCAAGAGCACCTCTCCAGTAAGTGTCCTTGGGCAACCTAACGGTACATATTCGCCACCCAGGACATACTTGAAAACGAGAGAAATGTCAATGTATCCTTCCTGGTAAAATCCTTTCTCAAAAAAAAAGTAGGACCCTTCACCAACATTGTGCATGTTTCCATGTAAGGCTTTAGAAGCTCTTAAAACAGAATGCAAAAAATGTTTATGTCTGCTATTACAGCATTCAAAAAACAACATAAATAGAAAAATGATTTGAGTAATTGGATTTCTAAAATTAAACGAGCAACTATTTGAATAACTTTCTTACTCGCTTAGTAAGGACTGGAAATGTGACTTTTCTAAAGGGGTTATTCAGAGAGATCCTAAATGTGGCTGAAGTGTAACCGGACACTGAATTTCAACCTACTGGGACATTTCGGGGCCATTCGGCTATTCAGAGAGCAGGCAATTTGCCAAATGTTGGCGAATTGCCTGGACGTACAGTGCCTGTTCGAGGGCAGTGAAATCCCCCATAGAGAAGCAATTCAGTTTATCTATTCAGAGGCACCAAACAGCAGGGAAGAGTTGCCGAAATGCCCTGCTGTTCATTTTTTTCATTTGACAGGTTTATTCAGGCGAATCCCATAGGCTTCAATGTTAAAAATATTCCTGTTTTAATTCAATATCTAATAAATCGTTGATTATTTTATTCTGCTGTAAAAAGTCTCTTTATTTCTAGATATTATAGGATCTTTTAGGCATTTTTTGGGATTTTTTCAGCAAAACTTTTTATCCCTTTTTTTTTTTTTTTCCATATAAAGAATTTTTATTGGAGTTTACACAAAAAGTGATACATACATTTAAATGAAAGAACCTTCCAAAGGAAGAAGCATAAATGAGCATCAATGGCAATAAACAATATAATTCAATTGGATTATCTTCGTAAACTGAAAAAGGGGGTCAGCTGTGCGCACTCCATTTTCTAATAACATATAATTCCTAAACTAACATAAAACATAAAACAGAAAACATGGCAGCACTATCATCTTACAGTCAACATATCTTATATCAGGTTTCCAGATTCAACAAACATCTTCCATCCCTCCCACGTATCCTGTAGCAGGCACATAGAATTGTTAGCGGTGTGAAACATTTCCTCATATTTGAAAACATTTTCCAGGGCCCCCATAACTTCCTTCATAGAGGGATACATAGAGGACCGCCAATGTCTAGCTATTACAATTTTAGCTGTACCAAGTACCATGGAGATAAACCTCCTATGACGGGTCTGATTTGTAACAGGTATAAGGTGTAAGAGATACATTTTCGGACAAAGTGGGAATTTAAGTGAAGTACAATGAAAGATCAACCTATTTATCTTTTCCCAATATCCCCCCAGCATGGGACAAAGCCAGAAAGTATGCAATAATGAGCCAGTGCCTGTAAGACATCTCCAACAGAGACCAGTGTTCCCTGAAATATGGGCCAACCGGGTGGGTGTTAAATACCATCTGCACAGGAGTTTGATATGGGCTTCTCGTAAATTGGTACTTCTAGAATATTTATATATCGTGTCCATGGCGTATGACCAATCTTCTATGGATAGTGTTAAGGCTAAGTCTTTTTCCCAATTAACCATATAGGGTAGTTTTTTAGGCGGGGTCGGAGTTAGGAGGCTGTTGTAACAAAGGGACAGCGGTTTCATGCGACATTTTCGTCCCATACACAATTTATGAAAAGCCGAGAGGTTCACATCCGTGAAAGAGGTAAGGCCTTTCTGGGTCAAAGCATGCTTCACACGAAGATATGTGAAGCATTCCTTTGATGGAATAGCGAATTCCTGTACCAAATCGGGGAAGGTTTTCAGAGAGTGTGGCGTGAAGAGCTGCCATACATGAGTCAAGCCTCGCCTGATCCAGGAGTCTAAGGTTAAATCGGGAATAAAGCGACACAGAACCCTTAAGGGGGCAAGGCAAAGTAAATTGTAAGGCCTCACCAATTGACGGCCCCACAATCGCCATGCCATGAGAGAGAGCATCGAAACAGGCAACAAACCCGTGGTACTATTCCTCGGCAGGAATGTGAGCCACATCAGGTCATGGAGTCGGTATGGGAAAATCATGGCATTCTCCAGCTGCAGCCATAGTGGTGGTTCTTTTTGATACATTGATGACAACAGTTGGGCTAGTAAGGCTGCTTTGTAATAAGATTGCAGATCCAGAAACCCCAACCCACCATTACGCCGCGGCGTTGTAACCGTGGAGGCCGACACTCGAGGAGGCTTCCCCTTCCATATGTGTGCATGAATTAGTTTTTGCAGCCGGAGCAATAAATGCGCCGGGATGAAAACCGGGATATTCCTGAAATAATATAAAATTTGGGGTAAGATACACATCTTCATGGCCGCCATACGACCCAGCCAAGATGAGTCGATTGTGCTCCATTTGGAGAGCTGCGCCTCAATAGAGTTCAAGAGTGACATAAAGTTTTCTTTAAGGATGGTTCCCCGCGATTTAGAAAGGGATATACCCAGATATTTTAAAGAGGTAGAACGCCAGTCAAATGGGTATTTACTACGCAGAGAGCTGAGGGGCGAAGCAGCAATATTTATAGGGAGAGCTTGCGTTTTACTTATGTTATTTTTATAATAGGATATCGCGCCAAAATTGTCGAGGAGGGGAGGGAGCGAGGTCTCCGGTGTGGTCAGAAAGAACAGTATGTCGTCCGCAAACAGTGCTAATTTATGTTCCCCATTCGGGGTTGATAAGCCCTTAATAGCCAGAGCCGTTTTAATCTGCAACGCCAGGGGTTCTAAGGCCAGAATGAATATTAACGGGGATAAAGGGCAACCCTGACGGGTGCCATTTGTTATATGGAGAGCGGATGATAGAAACCCTGAAGCCAATACTTTTGCCGACGGATCTGAGTAGAGGGCCATAACGCTGTTTATAAATTGTGCTGGGAAGCCAAACTTTAGTAACAGCGTCTGCATATACCCCCAGTGCAGGCGATCAAATGCCTTTTCAGCATCCAATGCCAACAGGAGTCCAGAACTGTTAGTCCTATGGGCCAGGTCGAGTATATCATAAAACCGTCGGGTGTTGTCACACGTTTGGCGGCCCGGGACAAAGCCAGTCTGCTCATTCGCAATCAAAGAAGGAAGTAGAGGGGCCAATCTATTTGCCAGCAATTGAGCATATAACTTGGCATCTACATTCAACACGGAGATGGGACGGAAATTGGCACAATGTGTCGGGGCTTTACCGGGTTTAGGCAGGGTGACTATTGTCGCTTGCAGAATCTCCGAAGGGATAATGCCGGTATCCTTAATATCATTAAAAACCAGGGTAAGAATCGGGACTAGAAAGGAAGCAAATTTCTGGTAGTACAGATTCGTAAAACCGTCGGGGCCTGGAGCTTTATTTTTTGGGAGCGCCTTAATAGCCTTATATACCTCCTCCTCTGTAAACGTAGCCAGCAAACCTGTAGCCTGAGGGGCAGTTATAGAAGGGAGATTAGCCGTCTGGAGAGAGAGCTCTATGTCGTCTAATGCAGGGGTCGGCACGGTGTTGTTTAGTCCCAGGTTATATAAGGAGGCATAATAGCGTGCGAATTCATCAGTGATAAGGGCAGGATTGTAAATCTTCACGCCATTAGCATCCAAAAGGAACGGTATGTTAGTTTGCATTCTTTTCCCTTTCAATTTAGACGCCAGCAATTTCCCCGGTCTATTCCCTTGGGTATAGTGGGCATAGTTAAGCCTCCTAAGTGAGCGCGCCGTGACCTGGAGCATAAGGTGCTCCAACTCACGGCGCTGTAGAGTCAGCTGAGCAGTAATATGTGGGGCAGGAGCGGGTTTATTCTGGGACTCCAACTCAGTGATTCGTCGTAGAAGCGCAGACGTCTGAGCATTAAGGCTAGGGTCAGACTGAGGCAGTGCGAACGCGCGTTCTGGCGCACTTAATCACGGCCGTGCTAGCAGCAGATGCCGGGCAATGACGGCCAATATACGAAGTACGGTCGCACAAAAGTCCGGCTGCGCAACGCAAGTGGAAAATGAACGCATTTTTTCGAGAACGTTAAACCACTAGTACTGACGTACAGAGTGCGCTGCGTACGCTAGCGGCGTGTGCGTGAATTGGAGACATCAGACGCTGCTAATGTCCGGCCAACATAACGTCCAGATGCAAGAAGTGTTTTATTGATGATCTGTACAAAATCACGGATGAAACTGCGCATCGTATGACCGCTATTGCGTATTCCGTGAAAAAATACGTCCATTCTTCGAACGCACATTTTCACGGACAACGTGAAAAATGCGTTAGTCTGACCCTAGCCTAAAACGTCTCTTCTTCTGCGCTCCTTTCTGAATAAAATGTCCTCGCAGAACAGCCTTGTGTGCCAACCAAACCGACGATGTCGCAACATCCTCAGTCATGTTCGCCGTGAAATACTCCTGAAGGAGTTGCATAGTGTTAGCCACGTCATCTCCATTTACAATAAGCGAGTCGTTGAGTCTCCAGTTCCCCATACCCCTTGGCGGGAAGGCCGCCTCAAAAGTAAGCGTAAGTGGAGCATGGTCAGACCACGTGATAATGCCTATGGTCGCCTCTAACAGGCGGGACAAAGCCGAACTATGAATCAAACACAAGTCAATTCTACTATACGAGGAATGAACATGAGAAAAAAAAGTGTAATCACGCGTAGTAGGGTGACATATCCGCCAAGTATCATAGAGTTCAAACGAGTGCATGAATTCCCTTAGTTGTTTACTAGAGGCTGGGGGGGAGCTGGCTTTGGAGCTGGGTTGGCTCGATTGGGTGTCAACGTCAGGGTCGGGAGTGCAGTTATAATCCCCACATAGAAACAACGTACCACTAGATATTTTTTTCACTCTACCATAAGCTTTCCGAAGATAAGAAATTGGGTTTTCATTAGGGAGATATAGGTTAGCAATAGTAATTGGTAATTCGTTCAACGTGCCCACAAGAATCACTAGGCGGCCCAACGGATCAACATACTGAGCCGAACACACAAAGGTCCAGTCTCTGTGGAATAGAATCGAGACACCTTTAGACTTCGTCTGAGCAGTAGAGTGATACGCCTCAGTATACATGCGCGATTTCAGAAATGGCGGACGTCTCGTACAAAAATGAGTCTCTTGCAAACATACAATAGCTGGTTGAGACTTATGCAGATCACGAAATAAAGCATGGCGTTTGTACGGAGTATTCAAGCCTCGAACATTTAAGGAATAAATTTGGAATTGAGGTTTACTCATCAGTATTTGCCCCCAACCCCCTGGCACTCACAGCGGTCCTGACAGACAATTTCCGTGGGAGGATGGGAGGACTTCCCTGCGTACAATAATGCCAAGAATGATATATTACAGTGCATACCAATAAGACAAACAATACGTACAAGACAAACCTAAGACGAACCAGAAAAAGAACATAAAAAGAAAAATAAAACCAGAAAAAACCCAACAGACCAGAAAAGAAAAGGAGAACTGCATTCCATAAATGCAGTTGAGTGGGGTCAATCAACACAGCAGAATGCTATAATTGGAAAAGCAACGCGTTCAAGAAAAAAACCCCAGCGGGGGAAAAACACAGTCCCAACTTCATCCGTGAAGGTGACTGCGCCAATATACAGGCCAGTAAAAAGCCTCGGGGCTAGTCAGTCGCAGGAACAGAACCCCAGATGGCGCCACCCAAGGGACGAATCACAAAAGGGGATGAGTCCCGAAACCACGATAGAGCACCTGGCGTAATAAAAGAACACGCCCACAGGCGAAAAAATGCAGGACCATATCATCTTACTTAGGCCGAACCCAGTGCCACTCCGTAGAAACTTTCAGCGGCGAAGATGATTCCTCACGGGGGGCGTAAACTCAGCCACCACTTTCCATTCTGTCAGCAGACGCATGCCAGTGGTGGGCTCCGGAATGACGTGCAGGACTCCTTCCCGCCATAACAAGATCTTTGTGGGAAATCCCCAACGATACGCCATGTTGTGGTCACGCAAAATTTTGGTGAAGGACGAAAATTCCCGTCTTTTAGACATAGTAGCCGTTGACAGGTCTGCATAGAAAGAAACTTCGGCATACGGAGACGGTAGAGGCATAGATTTCCGTGACGCTCTCATTAACGCTTCTTTAACGTGAAAAAAATGCACCCGGACCAAAACATCTCTAGAAGCCGATGGCGGCAGGTTTTTTGCACGCGGCAATCTGTGCGCTCGATCCATCAGGAAATCCTGCGATGAATATGTAGGTGCCAAGATCTGGAAAAGTTCTATAATGTAAGGCTGGAGATCAACAGAGCCCACTGCCTCCGGAATGCCCCGGATCCGTATATTATTACGCCTGGAGTGGTCCTCCATATCGGCCAGTTTCGTTGCCATGGTGTCATGCGCTGTTTGCAAAGCAATGTGACGGTCCACCAGGTCATTATGGGCTAAGCATAAGTCGTCTGTCTTAGATTCTAAAGAGTCAGTCCTCTCACCCAGGTCTTGTACATCGCGCCTCAGCTCCTGCAGCACCTCTTTAAGATCTGCTTGGATGGTAGATCGAAGTTCTTGCAGCATGGCATGAAGTCTGCTTTCCGATGGTGGTGTTATGTCAGACATGCAAGGTGGCCCCGCAGCTGCTGCCTCCAGCGTGGGGGAGGAAACAGAGGAGGGAGATCCGCCATCTTGGGCCTCCCGGACCCGATCTTTCCTTGCCGATTTGAGCGGCTCTAGCGCCCGCTGCGCCTTAGGTGGCACCATCTGGGTGCTAGGAAGTATCACCCACCTGTGGGTGAAGTTTCAGCCCCGGGGATGCAATAACAAAGCCGCAGGAATTGGAAACTCAGCGCCGGTCACAGGAGCTCTTCCTACATGCGACCGCGTGCTCCCCTTTTTTTTTTTTTTAACTGTTTTTCAATTTTCCTTAACCACTTCAATTCGGTGGACGCGGTACTTTTGCTGCGGAGGACGCGCTGAGCTGAGCGCGTCCTCCCTTTCCAGCTGCGATCAGCCCAGCCTCCGGGACCCCGGCGGGCACGATAGGCATCATCGTGCATGATGACGTCCATTTCAGGCACCCCCGCCATTGCAGGAAGGTGCCTGAAGGGGAGGTGGGGAGGTCCTTCGGACCTCTCCCCCTCCCCTGCGGGCCAGCAATTAAAGACAGGCACCGCCTGGAAGGGCACAGCCTGCCCTTCCAAGCGGCGGCTGTCTTTAACCCCTAGGGGGCTGGATCGCGATATGGCGCCAACATGCGCCGTATCTCGGTCCCCTCCCGGAGCTGGCCGACATCTTGGATGTCGGCCAAGCTTCTGGGATATCCCCCTAATGACTGGCGTCATCGCGCAGAGCGCGATGGAGCCAGTTTTGAAATTAACCCCTTGCTGCCACCTATAGTGGAGAAAGGGGGTTCCAATGAACCCCCTATCTCCCGATCCGTGACAGCTAGGGGTTAATGTTTGCTATCATTGGAACGGCCAGAGCGTGGCCTTTCCAATGATACCAAACACAACCATGTAAAATGTAAAAATAAAAAAATAAAAATAAAAATTAAATTTAAAAAAATATATATATAAATGTTTTTTTTTTTAGATTTATTAGTGCAACAATATTGTTCCCATTTCAATTATAATGTGAACAATGATACTGCACTAACGATTTTTTCTATGGGGGGCGTTTGCTAAAAAACACATAATTTTCTCCAAAAAAAGTAAAGATTTCTCATTTCTAATTTTTTTAACAAGCGCACTCCATAGAAAATATAACCGCAAACGATCGCATTTTAAAATGTGAAAAAAACACTTTACACATTGTAAATTATTGAAAATTCTAATTTTATTGCATTTTTTGTTATAATATACAGACATGACATAACGTATACATATAATAATGACATATTATGAATCTGCACAGTCTGCCAGAAAGAATGATATATAATATATCTGGGTCATATATTAAAATAAGGCTTCAAAAAGCGGTTAAACATGATGAGCGAAACCGGTAAAAATTAGCTCAGCACAGAGGTGGGAAAAGGCTCAGCAGCGAAAGGGTTAACAGATCTTTTTAATATCATTCATTGGATCTTATATGTAAATTCCAGACATTTTCGTTCAGTCGTTTTTTTGCAAACAGCGTTTCAAATTTCAATCTTTCAAGCGTACTGGGTTTTTTTTTGCACCACGTTCGTCTGCTTGTCGCGTTTTTCCAGCGGCTGCTCTGCGCTGTGATTGGCGGCTAGTCGGGTTTTTCCGGAGGGTTTGGTGGGGTTTTTGCAGCGATTTCTGTGGGTTTTCGGTGAGTGTTCGGTAAGTGTACTGCGGGTTGGTGGCGAGTTTTTCCTGCACTACGGGGGCCCTGCGGTGCTTGCTGAATACACCGCAGGGTCGGTGAGCTAGAATTGCCGAATCGCCCAAAAGTGCGGGGAACGAAAGGTGACTTTTCGATTAACCCTGTAAGTTTAGGTAAGCCCCTTAACCCCTTCACTACTATGATGTTTTCCATAAAACCACTGCCAGGACCCAAATCATTTATAGAAAATACTTTTCCATTCCAGACAGTGTAAACCTTAATGTACTCACCATAAAATAAATTTTAGATACATTTTAGTGACTATAACCTTAGTTGAGAGGCAAATGCTTCTGGCCACCTCGCTCAGCGCTGCAAAGTGCGATCCTCCTATGGAGGATCACGCTTTGCAGTCCTGTCAACATGCGTCGACGGGGAGGCTTTGATAATGGACGCTATTTTGACTTGGCCCTTATCTGAAATGTGTTTTGAATATGGGCGTTTTGGAGCGCTTTCAGGTATTTAGCTTAACTGCTCTACAGGCTGTAGTGACCTGGCTTAATCATGACTCTCTACAAAGAATAGAAGTGTTTTAACACAAAGGGAATTCAGAACCTACAAAGTCTATCCAAAAATTACAGAGATGCTACAAACGCTTTGTTTTACCCAACCTTAAAGATAATGTAGCATGTATAAGTGTGCAAAGCACATATTTCGTTTATGTACATGTTACATTTCATACTTAACAACAAAATGTGAAACTGAAAACCTAAAATGTCAATGACAAGAACAATTATCCAACTCCTATGGGAGGTTCGAGCACTTAAAGCCACTGTGGTCTTCCTTCAGGAAACACATTTTCAACTTGGGTCGCCCCCAACTTTATGAGACTCTGCCTTTCTGGTAGGCTACTTCAGTGATTATCATGGGGGCAAGAGCCGTGGGGTGGCGAATGGCGATCCTCTTCTCTAGAGACGTCCCGATGATTCTGAAAGATGTCCTCACTGATCGAGAGGGCCTATTTTTGTTTGTGAAATGTACAATTGCTGAGGTGCGATACATCTTTGCCTCCATCTACCTTCGAAATGTTAACCACATTTCGACGCCTTTCTGCTTTTTTCTCGGGGACCTTTGTATTGGCAGGTGACTTCAATGTCCCGATAGACCCAAGAGTTGACACCTCCCAGGATCAGTCTTCCATACCGCCCTGCGTGGTTCGACAAGTACAACGCACACTAGACAGCCTGCAACTGGTGGACGTTTGGAGGGCCTTCCATGCTGGCGATTATACTTTTTATTCGTCTGTCCATGCCACTTATTCGAGATTGGACTGTTTGTACAACAGAGAGATGTACTTCTGATGGATGAGTCTACTGTGTTTGCGCAGACATGGTCCGATCATTGCCCCGTACTGACAGTCCTATCCTCTCCCCTGTTCCGCCCCTCGGAGTGTCAGTGGCGTATGAACACATCTCTGCTAGAGGACCCAACCTTTCGTGACGATTTCGAGACTAATCCACGTAATTATTTTTAAGAAAATGAGGATCCGGAGATTTCTGCTTCTACTCTCTGGGAAACACATAAAGCTGTCTTACGTGTTGTTTTCATTAGTAGGGCCACTGCATTGAAACGTGCTCACTCTGAGGCGGTACTAGATCTTTTAACTGAAATCCATGACCTTGAACTCAGGCACCACACCTCTGCACTTTCTTTGGATTACTCTCTCCTTTTGGCTAAACGTGGAGATCTCAATGATTTACTTACAGGGTTATCCAAAGAGATCCAAATTGCTTGAGAAAGGTAACCGAACGCTGAAAATCAGCGTTCGGTTGCCTTTCCTGGCCATTCGGCTATCCAGAGAGCAGGCAATTTGCCAAATCCTGGCGAATTGCCTGCACATAAGGTGCCTGTTCGGTGCCTGTTCGAAGGCAGTGAAATCCCCATAAAAAAGCACTGCTTCGGCTACTCAGAGAACACAAACCAGCAGGTTTGAAAGGTTCCCCTAATGCCCTGCCATTCGGTGGTTTAATTCGGCAAATTTATTCAGGAGAATCCCATAGACTTCAATGTTAAAAATATTCCCGTTTTAATTAAATATCTAATAAACCATTCATTATAAAATTCTGCAGCAAAGAGTCTCTTTATTTATAGATTTTTTAGGATACTTTAAGCATTTTTCGGAATTTCTTTATTTTTTTTTAAAAGTCCGATTTTTTTTTTTTTTTTTTTTAAGTTTACTTCTTTTTTCTGTAACAGCCCTCTTTATTATCATTCCCTGGACCTCCTGTGTAAATTTCAGACATTTTCGCTCAGTAGTTTCTTTGCAAACAGCGTTTCATTTTCACAGATTCATACAAACGGTTTTGCTAATTTATTCACTGCCTCCTCTGTGTCTCAGCTGCTTCGGCTCTGTGTGATTCGGCTCCTGTTCGGCTGCTTCGCTGCGTGTGATCGGCTCCTGCTCGGGTTTTTCGCAGGTTAATCCAGATGTTTTTGGGGGTTTTCGGCGTGCATTCGGTGGGTTTTGCGGTTAGTTTTCGTCAGGTTTGCGGTGACTTTTCCCTGCAATTCGGGGACCCTGTGGTGTTTGCTGAATACACCGCAGGGTCACCGAAATGGGATCGACAAAAGGAACCGAATTGAAGAGAACGAAAAGTCACCGAACGTGCGGTGACTTTTCGAATCTCTTTGAATAACCCTGTTAATGCGGATGTCCGCTTTGCGGCCCAGAAAGCTAAATGTACTTTCGCACTACGTGAAAACAAACCTGATAGATTTCTGGCTGGCATACTCTGTAAACGACGTGATGCGACATACAATCGCCAAGATTAGGCTCCCTAAAGGGCATCTTGCTACTCGCCCTGATCAGATTTTAGGGGAATTATGGTGCTTTTATCAAGACTTATATAATATGGACGCATTGTCCGATGATGTCCCCACCTCTGCAGAGGTTGACGCATATCTCGTGGGTAAGCTTAAACGTACTCTGTCTCCTGCCGAGTCTTCACTTTTAGACGCTCCGATCACCACTGCTGAAATTCAGGATGTTATTAAAAGTCTTAAAAAGGACAAATGCCTGGGCCCAGATGGCCTACCGTTGGAATTTTACCAGACTTTTTCTGACATTTTGATCCCTCAACTGCTATCTCTCTTTCTGGCACTGAGAGAAGGAGAGAACTTTCATGCTCACGCTCTTTCGACAACCATTTCTTTTATTTGTAAACCGGGGAAAGATGGATCGGATGTTCGTAATTACCGTCCTATTTCTCTCTTAAACACTGACCTTAAGATCCTAGCCAAGATGATGGCAAACCGTCTTGCTCCTTTATTGCCTTCTTTGGTTCATGCAGATCAGGTGGGCTTCGTGCCTGGACGGGAGGCTAGAGATGCGACGACTCGTGTCCTAGGAGCTGTGAGTCTGGCTAAGCACTCGCGTACCGGCCTTCTCCTATTATCTACGAATGCGGAGAAGGCCTTTGACAGGGTGCGATGGAGTTTCATGTTCTCAGTCCATCGGCGTGTTGGCATTGGCGAGTCTTATCTTCAGTGGCTGGATGCACTTTACCGTAATCCCACTGCTCGTGTTCATGCTAATGGGGCCTTATCGAATTCGATTGAAGTACGCAATGGAACGCGCCAGGTTTGCCCACTGTCCCCCCTTTTATTTTCCCTCACCCTCGAACCGCTAATGGAGGCAATCAGATGCAATTCTCAGATATCTGGAATCCGGGGCCATACCACAGATCACAAGGTCTCGGCTTATGCCGATGATCTACTGTTCCTCATTACGAATCCAGACACTTCCCTCCCGGCAATAGTGCTGGAATTAGAGGTTTACAGAACCGTGGTCGGCTTCCGGATTAATAGTGATAAATCTGAGCTTCTTAAAATCTTTTTAGACCCCTCTTTGCTCCTTTCTGTTTGTTGCAACTTTTCATTTCACTATTGCACCACCGCATGAAATATTTAGGAATGTCGCTGGCACGGTCTTCCAGGCAACTCTATGAATTAAATTTTTTGTCCATTTTGAGCTCTTTCCGTGATGACCTCGCGGATTGGAGCGGATGGATGTTATCCTAGATGGGTAGGGTTGCTGCCATTAAAATGAACTTGCTTTACCTTTTTAATGCCCTCCCAATTTCGATCCCGCTTACTTTTTTTGTCACTCTCTGGAAGGCGCTACTGTGCTTTATTTGGCCTCGGGGCAGGCCTTGTGTGGGCTTTGCAGTTCTATGCCGGGTTAAATCTCGAGGTGGCCTGGCTCTTCCTGACCCTAGGAAGTATTATTTAGCATTTCATTTGGATCGGGTAGTAGACTGGTCGACGACCTGCGCTGCTGAATGCTGTCTGGATCTGGAACGCACCCTGTCAGGTCACCTGCTTTGGACAATTCCTTGGCGACCAGTGGTCTGAGCCCGGACACCAACAAAGTGTTGGTAACTTTACAACTTTGGCTCTCCACGACTATCTCTCCTTTACTACCTTTGGTTCATAACCCAAGCCTTCCGGGTGGCGTGCTGCCTTCCTTACAGACTCGGCTGATGGAATTGGGCAGACGTCGTGCCACTGATTTGCCTCACAAAGGGGATCTGGATCTCCTCTTGCGATCTGCTTCAATGGATTTTCCGTCTCATCTGAAACATTTTAATTTTTTTCCAAATTCGATCATATTTGCGAGGGCTCAACTGTGGCTATAGCTTGAGCTGTCTGCTACTGCAGTTCGAATGTCTCTGCCACTCAGGTCGCCCACTTATGCACGGAATGTCGACCTTATATGGACTGCTGATGGCAGCGGATTCGGACATTCCTCCGTTTGTCTCCAGATGGTATACGGAACTTGGAACTTCCAGATCCGATGAACAATGGACTAAGACATATGTCCTGACTCACAAAGGGTGTGGAGCCATTCGCGTCCAGGAGACGTAGTACAAAATTCTCTCTTTTTGGTTCAGGACCCCTAGTTTCTTACACCGGGTTTATCCGTCGGTCTCCCCAGATTGTTGGCGATGTGAGCTGGAGACGGGCACGTTTCTCCATATTTGGTGGTACTGCCCCCTTCTGATGAGATTTTGGAGAACAGTTCATGACGTTGTCCTACAGATCACTGATGTTGACCTATCGCTTACCCCGGATTGTTTTCTGCTCTTACACATTGCGCAACCCCTCGGAACCCTGAAGCGCTCTATGCTGCTCCTCTTACTCTTCACTGCCCGAGCCTTGATACCCACCTTATGGCGCACTACTTATATACCGTATACCTTCTCTACGAGACTGGATTAGCAGAGGGGAAGATCTTCGGTCTGTTGATCGCCTAGATGCAGATCTAAGAGGGGCGTTGGACAGGTTTGCGATGAAATGGTTCTACTGGGAACGTTACACTGCTTCTTTCCGACTGGAACCTGTAGATGACCCGGCGGATTGAACCCTTCTTTTCAGAAGTCTTGTTATGACTTTGCTTGTGACTGCTGGACTGTTACTGTTGTGTTGTCCTTGTCTGTTGTTGTGTGTTTTATTGTGTTCTCCCCACCTCTTGTCTTCCCCCCCTCCAAATCCCCCCTTCTTTTTTCTCTCTTCTCTTCGTCTTTCTTCTTCTCTTCTCTTCCTTCTCCCCGTTTCTTTCCCACTCGGTCTCTCTTCCCCTTCTCCCCCCCCCCTCTTCTCCTTATATTCTTCCTTTTCGGGCATTCTTACCGCTTTCCTCTAATTTTCATTTTAGTTCACTCAAACACCGTGGTGTTCCAGAGGACCTTATGGAAGCCCTGGCCCTCGAGTGGGGGGGGGGAGGCACGCTTTAATAACTCCTTCTACATGTCTGACTGGTTTTGTGAATTGCTCTATATACATTTTACCACACTGCCTAACTGTTTTTTGTTTTGTTTTTTTTCCATTTCTCTGTATTTTTCAATCATCGTATCTGTCTTTGTTCTATGTGTTTCCTTTAAAAAAAAAATAACAATTATCCAAGCGTGTACATCTTCATGCAATTGCCTTCTGTGCTTTTTCTGGCTTCCCACTTTCCCAATTACTTTCAGGCCATTTCACTCCAGGTGCTGAGCACATTTTCACCATTTTATTCATCATGTTTAAATGCTATTTGAAGTCATATTTTCTTATAGTACCCAGACAAATTGTTCATCCTTTTTATCAGAATCTTCAGATTCAAAATATGTCATTACTATCAGGGTTATTCAGAGAGAGACAGTCTGTATCCGAAATGGCACCGAACAGTGAATTTCCCTGTACGGTGCACTTTCGTGGCCATTTGGCTATTCATAAAGCAGGCAGTTCGCCAAATTTTGGCAAGTTGCCAGCAAAATACGGTGCCTGTTCAATGACAGTGAAATCCCCATAGAGAAGTCATGGTTAACCTAGTCAGAGAACACCGAACAGCAGAGAAATGTCAGTGAAATCCCATAGGTTTCAATGTTAAAAAAATTTCTGTCTTTATTCAATATCTATTAAACTGTTTATACTTTTAATATGCAGCAAAAAGCCTCTATTTATTTATTAAGATTTTTTGGCATTGTTCTGGATTTTTTTGGAAATGGCGTTTACATTTTTTTCTGTAACAGACCGTTTTATTATTATTAGTCATGGGACTTTATGTTAATTCCAGACATTTTCATCCAGGTATGTTTTTTACAAATAGCGTTTCAAATTTGACACTTTCAATCGTTTTATTTAATTATTTTTTTACCCCGTTTGTGGGCTTGTTGGCTTTTTCCGGTGGTTGGTCGTCACTGTGATCGACGGAACATCGGCTTTTTCCAGACACGGATAGGCGGGTTTGCGGTGGTTTATCATATATCCCATAATTTCTGTGGATTTTAAATGAAACAAACGCTGCAAAACCGCCAAAAATATTGGATTCGATAATTTCGAAGGTTTTGCGGCAGCTTTTCCTGCACTTCGGGGACCCTGTGGTGAATGCTGAATTCTCCGCAGGGTTGGGAAATTAGATTCCCCGGAATGCGGGAAACGAGAGAGCACTGAACTGTTGGTGGCATTTCGGTGCTCTCTGAATAACCCCTTAAGTGTATATGTCATGTCAGAATGCTATAACAAAAAAATTTCAAATGTAATGTCCATACGGATTTCAATCCTTTACAGCATGTTAAATTATAGTTCCACATTTTATCATTCAAACATTTGTGGTTATAGAGAATATTCTAAAGAGTACTCAATAAAAAGAAAAAAAAATCAGAAATGGAGAACCTGTATTCTTCTATGGATATAAGCATTTTTTTTCCCAAAATATGTTTATTGGCACAGGCAACTCAGTACAAAACAATGTACAAGAGACGATAAAAAAAAAAAAAAGATAAATGTATAATGCAAACATTAGACATTGTAGGACAATACAGCTCCTCACGGCACTCCTCTCCCTTGACATCTGGGCTTCTGGTCTTCTGACCCCTGCGTCCAGGGAGCTTGCACCCACCAACAGCAAACAGTGGCCTGTGTGACACAGTGTCTCACTTTCCGCCTTGCTTCATGGCTTCTCAGAGTGGATTCCCCGCATCTGACTAATTTTTGACCTTGGTATAGTAGGTTCCTGTCATACCCTACATTATTATTATTATTATTGTCACCATTTATATAGCGCCAACAGTTTCCTCAGTGCTTTACAATAACCAAAGGGAACGAAATACATATAAACGGACATAGGATGGAAACAAGAGGTGTAGATGGCCCTGCTCATAGGAGCTTACAGTCTAGAGGGAATGTTTTATACACAATTATATTAATGTCACAATGTACTTGCTCCCGGTGTGGGAAATGAGAAGGTGAGTTATATATAAATATTTTTCCAATTTTTGTTTGTTTTATGCATTACATGGTAATGTTGTGTTTAGTTGGAAAGGCCAGAATCACAACTGTCCAATAACACCTCACTTGACCTTGTGGGGTGTATAGAATGGCTATACATGGGTCCAAAGGACCCTGCATCACAGCCCAAAAGTGCACCACAACAAAATAAACAGAACATTTTGTTTTAGTTGTTTTATTTTACACCTTACATTGTCATTAGACAATTCACTTGACCTTGTGGGGTGTACAAAAGTGGAGATACAGGAGTCTAAAGGAAATCCTGTTCAACTATGCTGCAGATAAGGGGGTATAACGGATGTCATGATGTTATTACATCTTTGATATGTCCATCCCCTGGTGATTCGTCCTGCACTGGCCAGATATTATTCACTCAGCTAGACATTCCAGATTGAGAGAAGCCGTTGATCGCGGTAGGATCTGTACAAAGGGGAGTTTACTGGATTATGTGGGGAATGTAATCCACTGCAAATGGTAAAACCCAAAGATGTCTCCCACAAATCGTCCTCAGTGAAGGGGTTAATTCCTCTAGATTGTAGGCTCATGGGATGTTTGGCAGAGCGCTCGTTGTAAAGTGCTATATATACTGAATATTATCACATAGGCAGGGTCCTCTGTTTTTTATGCACTTTGATGTCTCTTTTTTGTATTTGCAGTTGCAAGCGCTGCAGAATCTGTTGGCGCCAAGTACATAAAAATAATAATAACATATCATCAATTCATCATTGTTGTGCTTGTGTTACCCTAAAGATACCATCACTTAACGAACATTTTTCTTTTCTGAATTGTTCGTTATAATCACTAATGTCATACATGTGGAACATAATCAGGTACCTTTGAGGGCAAATCCAGGCAAACATGGTTACACCCATAATATTGCAGGGATCGTGCCCTTATCAGAAGTCTGAGAATAAGGGAAAACCTGATGGATGGGATTTTGAAAGTAATATAATACAATAATTTATTCGCTCTGCCTCATCTTTAAAAATGTGATATTACCACACTTAACACATTAACCCCTTCTTTGCCAAGCGATTTTTGTTTAGTTTTTTTATCATAACATTTATTTGAAACATGGGATGTGAAGGTAATAATTAAATATGAGGTGAAATAAATGTTTCGCACAAAAATTGTAATTCTAAGATAGTTAATTAAAATGTTAATTTGCAAAAATTTTTAATTTTCTTGTATTCATTTATCCTTTACAGAAATATTGTTGAATTGTAAGATTCTGAGCTCTAGATGGTGTCCTTTATCTCACACAATATCAAACAGGGTCTGCATTATTATCATACAGGCAGAAATAGCCTATGTGTTAGATTCAGTAACTGTCTGTGATCCTTGTATCCCTGTATCTCTTGAACCACACAACATAGGAGTGCCGATCCTGGCCTTTCCAATGATACCAAACATGACCAGATAATCTGTACAATTAAAAAAAAATCATTTTTTTCTGTTTTTTCTCCAAAATGTTTAACAGATCCTGGCCTTCCCAATGATACTGAACATGAATAGGTATGCTACAAAAATTACAAAACAAATTAATAAAAATCCTTTTTTTTCTCCAAAAGTGACAGTATTGTTGACTTTTCAATAATAAGGTGAATAATTTTTCTGCACTACCTCACCTTCTCATTTTTCACAGCAGCAGCAGCAAGTGTGGACGGGATGGAGCAATGTGTTATTGCGCATTTTCAGAAACCTTAATGTCCTATCACCTTAACGCTAGCACTCACATAAATAAGCGTTAGCACTAAATTAATCCACCGCTTCTGGCCGCCGGGAGCAGAGTGAGCCTGGGGGAAAAAAGTCTCCAGTCTCCCTCCGCGGACCTGCAGGATCTCACGAGAGGCCTCCATGGGGTCCTATGGACTGCGTGTAGGGGATGCTCGCAACTGTGCATGTCCTGGAGCCTAGTGGCAGCATGCTGGACTCAGCATCCCCATTTTACCTGTAGATTACGGGCAGGCGCTAAGTAGGGATGAGCTGTTCGGTTCGAACATCGGCAGTTCGAAAGTTCGTGAACTTCTTGACGTGTTTGGAAAAAGTATACAAAATGCTTAAAAAAAATACACCTCTAAATGACCTGTGCTCTCAAACAGCGTAAACAGGTGTTTAATTAGTGTTTGGAAATAACATGTGCTTCTAATTAGTCTGGTCTCATGAATTTGATACATTGTATGCAGACTGGAAGTGCAAGGTGTCGTGTGTGGGCCTGTGATGGCGATGTTTCCATACATTCTACAAATCCGCCACTTCACGGGCAGGTTATGGGGACCTCCTAGGCACGATATTTGAAGGAATTTTCGTTTTTATTTTTAACCCTTATTTTATGGAAAACTCACTGTTCTTTAACCGTTGAGCTAATCTTTACCACTTTTTGCTCATCATGTATAAACGCGATTTGAAGCCACATTTTATTATACGACCCAGACATATTATATAAATATCATTTTTATTTGTATTCGTCATGTTCTGCCTGAATATAACAAAAAAATGCAATAAATATTAAATTTTTAATCATCTGCAGCATGTAAAGTGTTTTTTTTTCACCTTTTATCACATGAACATTTGCATTTATATTTTCTATGGGGTGCGCTTGTACAAAAATTAGAAATGGGGACTTAAATTTTTTGGGGGGAATTAAGTGATTTTTAGAAAACGCACACCATAGAAAAAAATCATTAGTGCAGAATCATTGAAATGTGAACAATATTGCTGCATTAATAAAAATAACACACAAAAAAATACATGTTTTTTTCTTTTTTTACTTTATACCTGGTCATGTTGTGTATCATTCGAAAGGCCATGCTCAGGCCTTTTCGATTGACACCCTCCATGACCCCCTAGCTGCCACGGTTCTGGAGATATCGGGGTTCAAATGAACCACCTATCTCCACCAGGGGATTCCGGGCAGCTAGGGGTTCCCCGGCTATCTGACGTCCTCACGCTATGCGTGAGGACGTCAGGCAGTGAGGGGGGACCCAGGGGTGGAGCCGCCTTCCAAGATGGCGGCCCCTACCGGAGCTAGGCCGCACTTCAGCGCTGCCGAAGGTCGACCCGGTGCCTAAGGGGTTAAAGGCAGGCAACGCTTAAAAGGGGAGACTCTCCCCTTTAAAGGGGTGCCTGGCTTTTTTTGTGGGACCTCCCGATCGGGAGGGAGAGGGAGCGAATGGATCACCCCCCTCCCTTCCAGGCGATCTCCCGGCATTGCCGGGGGTCGTCTGGAAATGATGTCATCGAGCTTAGCGCGTTGACGTCATTTATGTCGGGAGGAGCTTGACATCAGCGTATGAGGACGCTGAAGTCAGAATGCCGCGGGACCCCGGACAGAGAGGTGAGTATCTCCGCCGGGGTTCCTGCAAAGCTGATGACGTGTGGGACACGTCCTCCTCAGCACACAGCGGGAGTAACATGTCCCACATGTCGTCAGCAGTGAAGGGGTTAAAAACGCCTTTTTTCAACTTTTTGTCCTTGTTTCCTGTCCCCCAGGGCACTACCCGGACCCCCATACACCTTTTATGGCAAATATCTAGCATATATGCCCTCTTGGAGGGCACTCTAAAAACCGTACTTTGAGTCCCATTTGTCATGGGAACCATGCAAGGATTGTAGGTGTGAGCCTAATGTGCAGTGAGCCATGAAGTATGCAGGTTAAGGGGTTTAAACAAGGTCTTTATTATACTAAACAAAACACAAAAATATAAACGGAACTGATCGTAGATAAAGTCCAGAGCAAGGTATCCAGGTAAAGGGTGAGCCAGTCTCATAGTCAGGTATCAAGCAGTAATCGTGGGATACAGAAAACAGAATATGCCAAAGTCCATAGCCAGGGGTCATACACGAGAAATCAATATAGGAACTGGGTAGAATTTACCAGTAGAGCAGATGTAGTCCAGAAGGGTCAAAAATCGGGTATGATGAAGGTCCAGAGGGAAACAGATAGGGGGTACAGCGGATCCAGGAGCTTTTCCAAAAACAGGTCAGCGTGCTGCAAGGTTCAGACTTCAATGAGGAAGTCCAGCACATGGGGTGTGACCTCCTTAAATACAGGGAAACTGGGCAGGATGATCTGCAGGTGAAGGTCTGATTTGAATACAAGAAATCAAAGTCCAGAACTGAGCGTGGGAAAAAAAAGAAAAACCAAAACAAAGTCCCAGCATCTGCATAAGTAATGCAGGACATGGCAAAAAGAGCAACAGATGGAGGCGTCAGAGGATCAGGGGGTCCAGACCATGACAGCGCCCAGGTGGGCCATGACATCACCCCCCTCCTGACGGGTGCACTCCGGGCACCGAAGCTGGAACAGGAGACAAAACGCAGATCACCACCATCCAATGTACTCGGAATCGCTATAAATGTCTCCATATGTACTTATGAGATGCTCATATTTCGGCAAATCCTCTTTGATGATCCATGCGCTGTTAGAGGCCAAGGCACAGCCTTCAGGAACAGGATCCACAACGGATGGCGCAGGAGGTCCGTAAGCAACGATTCCTGTGACAACGGGCAACGGACCCATGGAGTCGGACACTCGGTTAGAACGAGTCCCCTTTTTGCGGTGTGACCTCCGGCGTGTTCGCCCAGATATAGGTTTGGAGCACTCAGGATGTTGCCCTTCAGCTATAAGTGCTTTCAGCGCCTTTTCAAATGTTTGCAAATCCTCTTTACGGATCCAGTTCCCGTTGGAAGTGCATACTAGATCTGAGGACACTGCTGGGCTCTGCGGTGACTTGGTTACTGGAGCCTGAGAAGGCTCAGAAACATAGGCCTGAGAAGGCTCAGAAACATAGGCCTGAGAAGGCTCAGAAACATAGGCCTGAGAAGGCTCAGAAACATAGGCCTGAGAAGGCTCAGAAACATAGGCCTGAGAAGGCTCAGAAACATAGGCCTGAGAAGGCTCAGAAACATAGGCCTGAGAAGGCTCAGAGACGGAGGCCTGAGAAGGCTCAGAGACGGAGGCCTGAGAAGGCTCAGAGACGGAGGCCTGAGAAGGCTCAGAGACGGAGGCCTGAGAAGGCTCAGAGACGGAGGCCTGAGAAGGCTCAGAGACGGAGGCCTGAGAAGGCTCAGAGACGGAGGCCTGAGAAGGCTCAGAGACGGAGGCCTGAGAAGGCTCAGAGACGGAGGCCTGAGAAGGCTCAGAGACGGAGGCCTGAGAAGGCTCAGAGACGGAGGCCTGAGAAGGCTTAGAGACAGAGGCCTGAGAAGGCTTAGAGACAGAGGCCTGAGAAGTGAACGTGGTTCCTATATAGGTGGTGCTCATGCACCCACTGAACCGGCCAGGTTGCCCATGAGGGTGACGTGCAGTCTCTTTAGGGAATTCTTCATCTGAGTCTACAGAACTCCATTCATCTGAAGAGCAATACTCAGAAGCCGATGGGTAACAGGAGATATGCCGACTGGAAGGCACTGGAGCGGTAACACAGTTAGCCGTGAGGTGCTGGTTTGGAGTGGTGGGTGTCATACCGGAGGGTAGGACAGATGCTATCTCCATTGGCACAACGGGGTCAGGCTCTGTAGGTACGCTGGGCTCTTCATCGGTACGGCTGGAACATATTCTGTGGGCAGGGTGGATTGGAAATCCATACGTTCAATTTGGTGAGAATCTTGCTGCACGGTTTCAGGATTCACTTCCTTAGACACCTCTGTCTTGGGTCTGGATTCGGTGATGGATCTCTCGGGCAAGGACTTGGCAGACAAATATTCTTTCTTGGGCCTGAAGGATGGCGTGTCTGAGAGTCGATGTCTTCTTCGGCTTGATGGGCAGTACTTTAGGAGGAATCAAGGGCACTGCCTTGACGGATGCTGACCTTTCAGGCTTAGAGGGAGACTTGGCAACCAAAGGCTTTTTGGTTGACGCGGATTCAGGTGGGGTGCTAGAAGATTTGGGGGGGGCGCAGAAGGCAGGCTGATAGAAGCACAAATTGTTTGATCATCTTCTTTCACGTTCCACCAGGGTTAGGGGTTCTCTGGGCCCCTTTTCAGTAATTGGAACGCGCATCTTAGCTGAGATGCCCCTGAAGCCTTTAAGCAGGTCAATAAATAACGTGTCCACTTGCTGCAGGATCTCCATTAACCCTTTCACATAATCCTTTACAGCTTGGCTCACTGCAGGCAGGGCCGGCGCTAATGTAAGGCGGCACAGGCGGCCGCCTTACTGTGCTGGCCTGCTGCCAGTTTGAGGGGCAGAAAAATCAGATTTGCGGCGGCGCTGCAGTGTGTGTGCGCGCCGGTCTCAGTCCCATCCCACGTTCTTAACAGGAGCAGGCACACTGTGTAATTAGGCGCCGCCCCCACACGTGATCCACATAGCCCAGGAAAACAGGAACTGCAGGAGGAGCCACCAGCCCGCGTGCTTTCACTCTGCTGAAATGGAGGAGCGAGGCAGAGAGGAGATTTATTACCAGGTGTGAATAAACTAATGGGAGGGGGGGTGTAGATTAATATACTGGGGGGCTTTAAATTGCTGCACTGGGTCTGGGGGGCTGTAAATTGCTGCACTGGGTCTGGGGGGCTGTAAATTGCTATACTGGGTCTGGGGGGCTGTAAATTGCTATACTGGGTCTGGGGGGCTGTAAATTGCTATACTGGGTCTGGGGGGCTGTAAATTGCTATACTGGGTCTGGGGGGCTGTAAATTGCTATACTGGGTCTGGGGGGCTGTAAATTGCTATACTGGGTCTGGGGGCTGTAAATTGCTATACTGGGTCTGGGGGGCTGTAAATGGATATACTGGGTCTGGGGGGCTGTAAATGGATATACTGGGTCTGGGGGGCTGTAAATGGATATACTGGGTCTGGGGGGCTGTAAATGGATATACTGGGTCTGGGGGCTGTAAATGGATATACTGGTCTGGGGGGCTGTAAATGGATATACTGGGTCTGGGGGCTGTAAATGGATATAACTGGGTCTGGGGGCTGTAAATGGATATACTGGGTCTGGGGGGCTGTAAATGGATATACTGGGTCTGGGGGGCTGTAAATGGATATACTGGGTCTGGGGGGCTGTAAATGGATATACTGGGTCTGGGGGGCTGTAAATGGATATACTGGGTCTGGGGGCTGTAAATGGATATACTGGGTCTGGGGGGCTGTAAATGGATATACTGGGTCTGGGGGGCTGTAAATGGATTATACTGGGTCTGGGGGGCTGTAAATGGATATACTGGGTCTGGGGGGCTGTAAATGGATATACTGGGTCTGGGGGGCTGTAAATGGATATACTGGGTCTGGGGGGCTGTAAATGGATATACTGGGTCTGGGGGCTGTAAATGGATATACTGGGTCTGGGGGCTGTAAATGGATATACTGGGTCTGGGGGCTGTAAATGGATATACTGGGTCTGGGGGCCGTAAATGGATATACTGGGTCTGGGGGCCGTAAATGGATATACTGGGGGGGCTGTAAATTGATATACTGGGGTCTGGGGCTGTAAACTTATTTACTGGGGGTGTAAATTGCTATGCTGGTGGGTGTAAAATCATGTACTGGGGTGTAAAATGATATGCAGGGGGTTTGAATAAACTGATAGGTACATTACCTTTTTTTATTGCTGTGGAGCTCTGTTATACACTCATTCACACTGCACATTACTGTGAGTTTTATTACTGTGGATTCTGTGATACGCTCATACACACTGCACATTACTGGAAGGTTTATTGAAGTGAGCTCTGTAATTTGCAGTGTGTATAAGTACATCAATAAGGTAGACGTATCTTATAAACCTGAATTGCTCCTGGTGAGGGTATAAATAAAACCCAGTTTCTCTCATGGCTGAGATGCCGCATGAGGACATGTGGTTGCTTAGAAAGCAGCTTTTGGTTTCATTAGGAAGGACTAGCCTGACCCAGAGGTGTCGTGATGCGGCAGAAGAGCTTACACTTTAATGACCATTCAAATAAACCAAAACCTCTGTGTTTTGTTTAACATGGAGCTACAGGGGTGAGCAGGGCTGGACTGGGACAGAAAATCAGCCCTGGATGTCATCCAGACCGGCCCAATTTAATTATGCAAATACGCACAAACATAGTATATAATCCAACTGGATCGCTCAACCAATCGCTCTACAGATACTGGAGTTGCTGCAGAGCGATTGGGTAAAGCACCGCAGTGGCACTGAGGTCAAGTGTGCACCATGCCTTAAGGTGAGGCGGATGCGCAGAGGGTCTCACCGGCACGGTGGCCGCAATATGAGACTGCGTCTGTTTTGCAGTGTGGAAGTTCTCACCTCACCCATTAAGGGCAGCGCGAGCCACGCGGTGAACCAGCATTCACACTGGCCCACAGAGCCATCGGCCCACGGGAATCTCCCTGTAGTCCCTATGGCCAGTACATGCCTGGGGGTGAGCGCAAATGACAACTTATTTTCTTGGTATGTTTTAGAGATTATTATGCATCTCAATGCTGATTGACATGGCATGGTAGGGATGGGGGGGGCACCAAAACGCACCTTCGCCTGAGTAGACAAAAATGCTTGCACCGGCCCTGACTGCGGGCTCATTGTTTAAAGACTTCC
This sequence comes from Leptobrachium leishanense, assembly GCA_009667805.1. Classification (NCBI taxonomy): domain Eukaryota; kingdom Metazoa; phylum Chordata; class Amphibia; order Anura; family Megophryidae; genus Leptobrachium; species Leptobrachium leishanense. Next base: position 29,190 of record RXON01005215.1, read on the forward strand.
TCATTCTGTCATGGGAACCATGCAAGGATTGTAGGTGTGAGCCTAATGTGCAGTGAGCCATGAAGTATGCAGGTTAAGGGGTTTAAACAAGGTCTTTATTATACTAAACAAAACACAAAAATATAAACGGAACTGATCGTAGATAAAGTCCAGAGCAAGGTATCCAGGTAAAGGGTGAGCCAGTCTCATAGTCAGGTATCAAGCAGTAATCGTGGGATACAGAAAACAGAATATGCCAAAGTCCATAGCCAGGGGTCATACACGAGAAATCAATATAGGAACTGGGTAGAATTTACCAGTAGAGCAGAGGTTGTCCAGAAGGGTCAAAAATCGGGTATGATGAAGGTCCAGAGGGAAACAGATAGGGGGTACAGCGGATCCAGGAACTTTTCCAAAAACAGGTCAGCGTGGTGCAAGGTTCAGACTTCAGGTTCAGACTTCAATGAGGAAGTCCAGCACATGGGGTGTGACCTCCTTAAATACAGGGAAACTGGGCAGGATGATCTGCAGGTGAAGGTCTGATTTGAATACAAGAAATCAAAGTCCAGAACGGAGCGTGGGAAAAAAAAGAAAAACCAAAACAAAGTCCCGGCATCTGCATAAGTAATGCAGGACATGGCAAAAAGAGCAACAGATGGAGGCGTCAGAGGATCAGGGGGTCCAGACCATGACAGCGCCCAGGTGGGCCATGACACCATTTACTTGTATTGAATTTGTGTTCGTGTTCGAGTTCGAATTCGAACTTTTGAAAAGTTTGAGTTCGAATGCGAACCGAACTCGGGGGTGTTCGGCTCATCCCTAATGCTAAGGGGAGATTTGTAAGTGCAATTTTTTCCCCCTAGCATCCTCTATCTTATTCAATTACCAATATTGTTTTTTCATGACATGCTTATGATGAGCTGAAAGTGTTACATAATATGTAAATATAGACTACACAATCTGCTGTTTGTTTATGTGCCTTGGGTTGTTGATAAAATCACACTCCCATTACAGAGACTGCTTGAAATTCTTTTGGGGTCTGAAAATTCTTGAAATGCTGTGACTTTCATGTCTCCTATTAAGAGAATCCCAGACGCAACTGCAGTAACATGATGTGGCTGGCAGAGGGAGCTCTTTGCCTATCAAATAGGACATAATGCTTGTGAATACAGTGCATTTTCAGAGTGTGGGTTATGGAAATCTTTCTTGGCAGTTGGCAGCCCAACTACACCCTTCATTAGCTCCTCACCTGCTGCCAGCAGCCAGGGGTATCATTAAATAAATCTGTCTAGTTAAATATTTGTAGTCACATATAGCTCTTTGTGTAGGGTTATTTATCGAAATTCTGAAGTATAGTTCAATACATGTCCCCCTGCTTTTCTGCACCCTAAAACAGGAATATGCCAGATAGTGTTGCAAAAATAAAAATAAATGCGGATAGGGTGTGATGGACAATGTTTATAAAATAATGGGTATGCTTAGATAGATTCCTATGTTAGTATGTGGGACGAGAAGTATATAGACAGATATATATTGATATTGAAGAATTGAGATGGAGAGAGTTAGATATAGATAGCGATGGATGGATGGATGGATAGATAGATAATGTTATCATTGCTAATTTAAACATTAAAGAACACTTTAAGATTCATTAAAAATAAAATAATAAAAACCTTTTACTTTGTGTATATTGTTTGTGTTATTATGATAGAGTTTTGCAGCAGAACATGAAACAAAAAAAATTAATAACATTTTGATCTCACTAATGACGTCAAAAAAACAGTGAAGCCTGTTTGGAAATACTTTACATGGTACATAAATATTATGTGTGTGTTTATGCTCCAAAAATATGTGTTTGCCCTTAAGGATCTGTTATGTGAAATGTGATATATATATATATGGCAGTGATCTTATATTTTCCTGTCCAGTAACAAGCAGTGACGACACGTCAAGCAAATGCACATATTAAAAGGTATAATTTTGTAAAATACAAAATTTTATTTTATTTATATATATATATATATTCAGCTGTATATATTGCAAGGTGGCAAAAAAGCTCTGTAAATAGCATTTGAATTATGAATTGGCTGCCTTTTATAAAACACAAATGTCATACCAGACACAAAACTCCTCATTAATTAATTACAGTAAACTAATAAATCCTAAAGAGAAGTTTCCAGTGGTCATTATTCATTAAATAGCTATTTGTAAAATTTGGACTAAAATAGACTTGGTTAGGAAGAAAGTTAATTAAATTGGATTACATTATTAATAGGAAAGTGATGGCGTCATAGTTATTACTTTCTTATCACTACATTTACTTACATATAATACCCGATACACATATTTATTTAGAAATAATAATATTCTCCAATTAATCAGTGTTGGAATGATAAAAGAAGCAGAACTTGATTTAAAGATTCGTTTTTTATAAACACCTATAGATTGCTTCTTTCTGCTTTTCGGTTAAGATGTGTAATGACTTTCCCTTCAACTGTCTGACGTAATATCTATTTTAGATGTTCGTCACAGCTGTATTGATAACATGTCCAGTGTGACGTATGGAAATGAATGCAGTATTATCTTAACCCTTATCAGATCATTACAGAAAATACACGTGTAGCCGATAATTACACCCTGCCAGCCCCAGGGTCGGATGAAGTATACCACCACCTATATGTAATCCTCATTGTGTTAATTAGTGATGTCATTATTCAGGATGATTAGGGCTGCTCTGGTGTCAGAGTCTCGTAAACCCATTACTTGCTGAATGTTTATGAAACACGTGCATGGAACTATAAACTTATATACAGATAGTAGCAGTATACAGGGAGCAGATACCTGCATGGCACCTAGCTGGGCATACTCATAATGTTATATCTCACAGGACGGGTGATGGAGTGTTTGCTACCTGTATTCCTTTTATTTAGTAAATATACACTTTGCAGCAGGAGTAAACAAGCAGACAATAACAGAGACAACATACATAGCCTTCCTTGTGACAGCTCCAATCCTCTGTACACTGTACCAGGGTCTATTTTTAACATCATATGGGATGGAAGAGATTGACATTTGTTGTTTGCTTGCCTTTTCCTGTGTAAGTGAAAATCTAAGCACGCATTGTATTATTTCATTGAATATATAAATATTTTTGGAAATCCGATGTTATAGATAATTTATTCATGATTTGTAAGTTCGATCACATTTCTGTGCCACTTTATAGTCTGTGCCTATCCCTATCGTGTCATAGATACGCAGTATACACATACACAAAGCAGCATATATAATACTCCCTCTTCAGAAAAACCCACCCTCCAATATATTTGTACAGCGCTGAAGAATGTGTTGGCGCTTAATAAATAATATTACATTTTATGTGACTGCATATATATATATATATATGTATATGTATAATTCGTTCAAATCTGACACTCCTGATGAAAGTTTGTGGATAACAAACTGAAACGTTGATCCAATAAAATTGATATATATGGTGTGACCCGAGAGTGCCGCTTGTTTCCTGATATAAACACAATCATAAAATTCTAGACATATATATGAATATTCTAGATATATATAAATGTGTATATATAGCTATAAAACATTTATGAATATAGATTCTTAGAGTGTGTTTGTATATATAAGCACAAACATATATATATATATACATATACATCTGAGATTTTTATGAGAAGATAGTTATGAGTTTATAGAATATATATGTGTGTGTATCCTTTGTGTGATCATATATAGATTTTTATATTCTAGATTTTTATGAGTGTATATGGATTATATATCCTATTTTATAAACTGTATATAGATTTACATGTATACACATATATGTATGTACTAGATTTCTACGAGTGTACATATAGATATACTGATTTTTATATACACACACACACACATATATATATATATATATATACTGCTTATCCTAGATTTTTTATAGGTATACATACAAAGGCTACGTGGACATACTTACGGTCTGCAATAAAACCAAAAACAAATGATCTAATCTTATTAAAAACATGCGTTTCGGCTCTTGCTGTATGAGATGAAATATTTTCTTTTGTTCCCATTGAAAACCCACATAGTATATGGGTTTTTTTTGGGGGGGGGGGTTTACCTGTTTGGTCGTTTGCATCGAAGTACAATAAGATCAGATTCATAATTTAAAGAAGTGCTGGTTTGGCTAAATTGAATTTAAGGCATATCTATGCAGATCTGAATTTTTTTATATATATATATATATATATATATAATATAGCCCTACAACACAGGTCTTATTTGAATAAATTCTTTTTTATTTGTCTATTTCGACGTTTTAGTCCTCGCGGGGACTTTTATCAAGACAGACCTTTTTGTCTTGATAAAAGATCCTGCGAGGACTGAAACGTTGATTAATATTTAAATTAATTCTTTTTTATTTTCGCCTGTGTTGCGGCGGGTCATCGTATTTATTTATATGCATCGACCTAGTCCTAGCACCAGGGCCTGAACATCATTACAATTGGAGTGCTGGAATCCTGCTTTGTCTATAATATATGTTTATAAACATGTTTGCGTTCTCTTTAGTATTCATTGTGTAGTGTAAAACAGTGAAGCCAGATCCATTGAATGAGAAGGCGTCCCCTAATAGGAGGTTGTGTGGCTTTGTAAACAGACTTACAAAAAGGAATACAAAGTAGCTGAGCTGTAACAATGTTTCTAAATTTCCTGCAGCAATTCTGATCTCATCACAACCGACTCGTTTAGAAAGACTCTTCTAGGTTGTGAATGCAATTAAACACATTGCACCAAAAACATATATTAATGTATTAATTGGAAATAAAACAAACTACTCGAAATCAATGGTAAACAAGTTGAGTTTATTTATTATAACGATTTAAAACAAAATATATTTTGCAGAGTGTTCATTATTAGCTGCACAAAATTCTGACATTTTGACAAAGACAAAATCACGAAAGAATAAGAAATAATGCATTAAGAAAGTAAAAAATAAAACCTCCAGTCCAGCTGATATGAACATTAAATTACCGTTAGGATTTCTATACATACATTTTTCTTAGCATATATTACAAATCTAAACAATGACAAAATATATTGTTTCATATGTTTCCATTTTCAATACATACCGTTTATTTTGTTTTTGTTTTTTTTATTATTATTATACAAAAGTCAGTGAGACTTTCCAGGGTAATAACAAAGAAGATTGTGCAGGCAAACCTTCAAGTAACCAGCCTCATTTTTTTTTTTTTACCAGCGGTTGCCATGGTGATTGCGGCACTACTAAAACTTTGCTCTTTTTTAAAAATTTTAATTGGTTATAAAATGTAAATACATAATATGTACAAAAAAAAATATTAAAAAAACAACGATAACCTATATTAGACAACTCATGTTTTGATTTCCATAATGTTCGGTGGTTTTGATTTTTTTATTTGCTTTATATCCTATTTTTTATTTATTTTTATGAAACACACTCTCTTTACAATGCAAAGATCTCTGAGTAACCAGCCATCCGTCCCAGCGGTTGGCATGGTGATTGCACAACTATTAAAACCTATTTTTACATTTTCTTTTATTATATATTTCTTTTAAATATATGTACTGATAAAAAAAAACACAATATATATATACGACAATAAAACGACATACATAGCGTTTGGTGAGGGGAAAAATATAGACAAAAGATCTCAGAGTTTTCTTATGATCTCCAGAATGTCAAGTTATCCAATGACAGTCCACAAAAGAAGAGTTTGGTAACTTGGTCTGCACAAAACACAAACATAAAGTCCAACTCCTACAGATGATCCAGGCTTGCAGTTGTATTGCAATTAGAACGCCCCCATGTTCATCCTTGAATGAAGGGGATTGTGGAAGGTTTGGCAGTGCTGCCTAGCATTGTGTTGGATATCCAGGGACTCTGTACACACAGTCCTCAGTTCTGAGTGGAGAATATTGGGGGCTGATACCTGAAATAGTGCTCTATAGGTCCAGGGCTGGAAGTATGCTTGAGGGTTTGGAGGAGGACTCACCTCTGGCTCCTTTGGTTTGCCTATGATACTGTCTATGGTGAAGGAGCTCTTGGGTCTGATAGAGGCATTAGAGATGGCAGGTCTGATTGGTATGGGTGCTACAGGGACCCCCAGAGGTGACCTGAGCCCCCTGTTGATTGGGATCTCTGGGGGCATATATGCATGTCCTGGAACCATGAGACGTTCAGGTGGTGTCCAGCAAGATAGAGGGGTTGGGTGGTTGAAGGTGTGGGAATGTATGGTTCCACGTGTGAGTCCATAAGGATGGAAATAGGGGAAGTGCGGGTGGAACAAAATAACTCCATCCTTTGGGAAATCCGGGGTTTGCCTCTTGAACCTCGATTTTCTTCTCAGGAGACTACCGCTGTCAAACATGTGTTTGGATTCTGGGTGCAAGGTCCAGTAATTTCCCTTTCCTGGGTCACCAGGTTCCCTGGGGATCTTGACAAAGCAGTCATTGAGGGATAGGTTGTGTCTGATGGAGTTCTGCCAAGCTGGAAACTTGTCCTTGTAGTAGGGAAAATTTTTCCTGATGAAGTCACAGATGCCACTGAGGGTGAGTTTCCCCTTTGGGCACCTCGTGATGGCCATTGAGATCAGAGCGATGTAGGAATAAGGTGGTTTGACACAGCTCTTTTGGTTCTCTCCTGGAGCTGAAGAGGTCTCATGGGGTGGTCCACTCTCCCTCTCCTCGAAGTCACTCTCGCTCTGGGATGTAGAATCCAGGCCTCCGACGTCTGAATCTGAATAATTCGAGTGGAGATCAAGCTGCTTGTGGCCATGGTCCAGATGGTCCACATCCTCAGGAAGCCTTACATGGAGCTGCTCCTGTGTTCTGGTCATAGTGGTGACAGATAGCGATGTATAGTTGTCTCCAGGTATCATTCGCACAGCTGCAATAAAGGATCACACCTGACAGAGCAGTGACTTTCTGATGCCCTGTATCAGTCCCTGGTCCTGTTTGTAACCGAGCTTCTCTGGGACTGAGTGTGAAGAGATATGAGCAGTGAGCACCTACATTAGAATAGGAGCTAAGACAAGCACAGGACTCACATTCTGATAGGATCTTGCACCTGAAGGGTGGTCCTGATCACTATTAAACAATGACAAATAACACCCCCTATCCTACCCGCCCCCCCCGGCCAACCACCCAGGCTGTCTAATGAGTTTCAGCATTGTTTTCTATTCTGTAAGCAATCTGCCCCCATCCTCACCCTCCTCCAACCTCCAGGGGGTATGCACCCTGTGATTGACAGCTCATTCACAGTTAGATCTAAGCCTCCACAGACAGTAAAACAATACACACTTGGATTTAAGGCCAATCTGATAAAACGATACTGTGATGTTTGTCTTCTCGCCCGTCTGGCACCTAAAGGGTTACATGGTTTGGCTATTTGAAGCCTCTGTGGACATGACCACATTATATGTGACAATTATCTGGCATGACATAAATTGGAGGGGCATTTAAGACGTTTCCACGGTGGCACTGGGCTCCTGTCCTGTGTGCTGCTGGACCTGAAATTCTGTTATCCTTAAGGAATGACTGAGATGGGCTGCCATAAAAACAATGCATGGGATGAGCCAGTCTGACAGTACAGATCATTCATACTAACATCGGGTTTTAGAGTTAAAAGAAAATAGGATTACTTTTCTAGATACTGCATGTAATTTAAACATTTTCTGTGAGGTTGAGAAGATGCAATTAATGTATGTATTTTTACATTTTCAACATCCTCATACACTGACTGTGATTTGGAGTCATCCATCCATAGTTTTATTCAAAAATACATATTTTATATTTAGAACTAAAGTATAAATACTTTATAGATCACACTCACTCATATATATATATATATGGTCTTATATTAAATGTTATTATCTACTAAACAAATAAAATTTATTTATGGTGTATTGTATATATGTGTGTATATATAAATAATTTATAATATATACAATTCATATAAATACATAATGTATATTAATAAATAGAATTTATATTACATACAGGGTTATTCAGAGAAAGGGGAAACTCAGGAGAATTACTGGAGAAGTGAAAATTTTAGGTCAAAATAGCCAAACCAGAAACATTCTCCCATTTATCTCACTTTCCAAAATGGCTATTTTGACCTAGAATTTTAAATTCTCCAAAGGTTCTCCAGAGTTTCACCTTTCTCTGAATAAATATATATATATATATATATATATAGTTGTATATGTCTGTATATCTATATATATTCTTTATTAACATGTGGGTGAATTCAGTAAAAAGCATGCTCTCTGTTATTTGTTAATCATATTATTTTTACACTTTATTCCTATAGCAGCAAACTGGTTACAATTTGGTGGTAGAGACTGCAGTACAAACAGTGGTGATTTAGTTTCTACACATGGTTGCATTGATAGCTGTATCAGTTTATTTCCAGTTGAGGGAAGGTGCAGTTGTAAGGATGTTAATTTCATTTCTATCAGGTCTATTCAAAAGAAAGGTGAAAAACAGGAGAATGACTGGAGAAGTGAAAATTCTAGGTCAAAATAGCCAAACCAGAAAAATTCTTCCATTTATCTCATTTTCCAAATAGGCTATTTTGACCTAGATTTTTCCATTCTCCAGTCATTCTCCTGCTTTTCATCTCTCCCTGAATAACCCTGTATATCTACATTTTGCACATCCTTTTCTGACAATACTCAAATGAAAATATTTATTTAGTATTAATCTAACATTACTTTATAAATGCAATACAAACATTGCACATTTGCATGTGTTATAATTGCTGATGTGCATAACCATATACCTATCCAGCAATGCAACCTGCTAAACCATGGTTTCTCAATTCCTGTCCTCGGGAACCTCAACCAGGCCAGATTTTGGACATCACCTTGGGGAAATGCAGACTGAATCCTGCAATCACTGGGCAGAAAATCATATCACCTGTGCTGTGCTTCACATATGGCAAACCTGACCTGTTAGTGGGTCCTGAGGACGAGGGTTGGGAAACACTGTCAGCTAAACGATCAGTATGTACTGTATATGGCTATTAACCCTTTCAATGCAGAGGACGCGCTCAGCGCGTCCTGCCGCATGGCCACTTCCCTGCCATTCTCCAGCCATTCTCCTGCTTTTCACCTCTCTCTCAATAACCCTAATAGTGAAAGCTGTGCATCCTTAACCCCTTCACTATTAGCATTTTTTCCAACAAAAATTGCCTATCTTAACTTTTTTTTTTTTAAAACCTGGGATGTGAAGCTAACAATTAAATAACAGGTAAAATATAAGTTTTGCACAGAATTTGGTATTCTGTGATGGTTAAAAAATTAAAACAATGTTAAGTTGCTCATTTGTTAATTTTTCATGTACTCATTTATCCTTTACAGAAATTGTTTAAATATAAGATTCTGAGCTCTAGATGGTGTCCTTTATCTTACACAATTTCAAACGGGGTCTGCATTATCATCATTCAGGCAGAAAGGAGCTTTGTGTTTAGATAGAGATAATTAAACAACTGGTCAGATATCCTGTTTACAGGGATTTGTAGTCATCATAATGAGATTATTAGCAATGCAGCTTCCAAGACATGTCGGGTATATTATAATGGAAAAATTAAAATGGATGCCTGTAGCCATCTTGTTTTAATGTAAAGTTTTTCTTTTTCCCTAGTTTTAGAAATGGACAGAGATTTTTTTTTAAAATAGTTCATGGCTAGGTGAACCAGAGAGTTATGAGGGTTTCTATAAATGCCAGACATGATGTTATAGACGATAAAATGTCTTTATTTGATATAATGCTGAGCTAAGTGCCAGACATGTCATATTTAAATTTATTGGTTTGTTTTAACAAGTTTTTTTTAAAAAAAGATATTTGCTTTTTGGGTATAGGAAAAAATTTAAAATCTCTTTGCAAGTGTATAATTATATTCACAAAATATATTTTTATAATCAATATATTTTATCATATTTACAGTAGGAAATAGATGTTCCAAATATTTGTAGAGTATAATTGGTAAATGGTATAATTACTGAAGAATAGAATTTCTGTTGATTTTAACTAGAAAGGAATTTACTTAGTAGAAACTTTGAGAGGAGTGGAGATATTAGTTTAATTTTGACAGGAGAGACCCAAAGTCTAGGATTGAATATAGGGTCTTTGTTAAGACAGATTGATCTTTGACCTGAAATAAGATATATTAAAATTAAATTGTGGAATTAATTTGAAGAGCAACACTGCCCTCTTGAGGCATAGTAAATATTATATTAATACAGAGAATGTAATATTTAAATGAAAGGGGTAGAGTGTCAGTGACGTCAAATTGACGATAATTGGAGCTGTACTATTCGTTGCAGGGCATTCAGACCATCCCAGGACAATGCACTTCAGATCATCCCAAGACACGATCATGCATTGATTCAGAGATTCAGATCATTCCAACACACAATGCATTCAAGATATTACATATCAATTAATCAGATCCACACCTCTAACTCACATGCATTGAATATCTGACTTTGATAATTTTCACATATTCCAAAAACAATATATTACATAAAGAATATTCAAAGGCTGTAACTCATTGAATCCAGATTGGAGAGGTAATGTATGAAAGCTATTTAAGGAATTAATGTAATTATATATATCTGGAGTATTTCTTGCAACAGATAGATCCAGAGTCTTCAAAATATTTCTAAATCTGCAGATAGAGATATGAAGAAGAATCGGATATTAGGATTTTATCCTAAAGAAATTGTTGCAAAATGAAATACAAACATATATATATATATTGAATTTGGAAATGACTGTGATTGAAATTAATAAGCAAGGAATTATATAACTACAATATAAAAAGCAGAAGAATAGAAGCTTAATTCTCGATATTAGGGGAGGATTCACTAAATAAGTTTTTATTACTTAGCTCATCTTTTATTGATCCACGTAGTATAGAGAGATACATATATCTCTACAAGATCTAGCGTGTTAAACATTGGTTTGCTGGGAAATACAGGTTAATTGTTTCCGTTAAGCAGAAATGTTTATTAACCATTTGTGTATAGTTACTAACTGATAAAGTAAATGATATTAATCATATATCCAGTTACTAACAGGAGATACATATATTGGGAAGCTAGTAATCTATGTGCTGATGGATGGATATGTTGTTTATAAATCTTTGTTTATGATATGAGATTTGAAACTTTTTTGTATACGTAATATATATATGTTTTTATCCGATTATTGATTAGTGTATTCTTCAAAGCAAAACACAGACAATTAAAAGAATTTAGGAGAATTTCTAGGAATTATAAACGATTGATATTTGTATCTCATATAAGTTTCTTATTGAATATAAATCTCGACAGACAATACCAATAGAATATAAGCATAATATCTGCATTTGACATGCCTGTGTATGGAAATTGTAGTAACATCTTGTATCCGTACTGTATAGGGATTTCCAGTCATTATAATTTTCTGAATCTTATCCCTGCAGCAGTAAGTGACCCCAGAGCTCTCGCTGTATTCTGCCCAGTCCTTGACTTTTGTAATACAGCAGTAATCTATTTAAAAAAACGTTGTTACAGTGAGGATTGGGGTTGCTTTTTGCAGCTGGTTTTATATCTCTCCGGGGTACATGGAGAGACATAAAACAAAGGATTTTGCTTCTCCACAGGGAACATACTAATCCTGCTAAAATAAAGCGTGAAACTGGTCTTTTGATATGCTAATTAGTGCTTTTATTTATTTATATTTTATTTATTTATTTTTTCAGAGCAAGACAGTTCAGTGTGTGCAGAGTGATAATGTGTGAGCGTTCTGGCACAGTAGGTGAGTTAAATTCAGATTATAGGGGTTATTCAGAGAGCACCGAAATTTCAGCGAGATTTTGGTGCTCTCTCCTTTGGCGCCCTTCGATGACCTCAATTCGCTGACTCTGCGGTAAATTCAGCATTCACCGCAGGGTCCTCGAAGCGTGCTGAATGGATCCACTGAACGCCGCCGATAAACTTGCCGAACGCAGCTGCAAACCGGTGATAAACCACCATATGAATTGAAAAAACACTAAAAAATCATCAAACGCATCCGACAAACCGACAAAAAATTCACAGAATCGATCCGATAAACAGCTAAATGCAGTCGACAACCCAATGGAGTAAAAAAAACAAAACAAAAAAAAAATAAATGCAACTTTTAAAATGTGTTTTTTTTTAAAAAAAAATGCATGGAAACAATGTACAAGGTCCTGCATATCTGGTGAACGGATGGAAGTTCCATTGATCTGCTTTCCACTTGGTAAATTTAGTCCCACATTTGTGGTTTATCCCATCTCATTGCCCACTTGAGCTTAACTCTTCCCTTCATTGACTCCCCATCCACTGTAGAATTAAATTCAAAAATCCTTACCCTGACCTACGAAGCTCTCACTAACGCAGTACCTGTACACTAACACACTACCTGTCCACACTAATCACCAAATATATCCCAGTCTGCTAAGGTCAAACAGTGACCTGTGCCTAGCTTCTCTCCGCATCACCTCTTCACATGATAGACTGCAGGATTTCTCACACGCAGCCCCCATCCTTTGGAACACTCTCCCTTGTACTGGCAAACTTTCCCCTAGTTTACCTTCCTTCAAACGTTCCCTTAAGACAAGCTTACCCCCCCCCCAACTCACTAATATACCTCACTGCCCCAACCAGACCATCACTTTCACCTTGCAGTCTTCTCCTCCGGTTTCCACCCCAACCCTTCTAGATTGTGAGTTCCCACGGGAATAGGGCCTTCGTTCCCTCCTGTATTGGTTTATCAAACTGTCGTTCAATCTCAATGTATTGTAAACCCAGTCTATATTGTGCCCATTGATTAGTGCTGCGGAATATGCTGGCGCTATATAAATAAAAAATAATAATAACACCTCTAAATAGAGAATGAAGGGTTTTAATGATTATCGGATTTGAATTCTGGAGCAAGAATTACAAATTTTCTAACATTTAGCATTTCTATAAGATACACATTAAGTTTTATAATTTTATTAAGTTACATTTTATTTCTTGTCTATATTTGTTAGTTTGTTACGATTTTTTTAATGTTACTAAATTATGATATAAAAAATCCAAAAAGAATTAGCAATATTTTTTTTGTTTTATTTTTCTACGTTGGAAATGAGTACATTTTTTTTTGTTAATTTTTTCATGCTTGTTTTTTTGAGCCAATTCTGCCACCATTTTATAGATTTTGAATAAATCACTTCTTTTATATACAATTATAATCCCATACATCTATTCATATGATTTTCCATTCCAACCCTCCTACGAATATACATGCAGTTGCAAGAAAAAGTATGTGAACCCTTTGGGATTACGTGGAGTTTTGCATGAATTGGTCATAAACTGTGCTCTGATCTCCATCTAAGTCACAACAATTTGAAAAACGCAGTCTGCTTAAAATAATACAACACAAACATTAAATGTTTTCATGTGTTTATTGAACATAACATGTAAACATTCCCAGTGCAGGGTGGAAAAAATATGTGAACCCCTAGCCCAGAGGTCAGAAACCTTGGCTCCCTGATGTTTTGGGAACTACATCTCCCAAGATGCTCAGTCACCCACTAGGCTGACTGAGCCACATGGGAAATGTAGTTCCCAAAACATCAGGGAGCCAACGTTGCTGACCCCTGTCCTAGCCTAATGACTTCTCCAAGAGCTAATTGGAGCCAGGAGTAAGCCAACCTTGAGTTTGATCAGTGTGATATTATTGGATGTGATGCTGAAAGCTGTCCTGCCCTTTAAAAACAAACACCAGTTTTGAGTTTATTGGTTTCAAGAAGCACTGCCTGATGTGAACCATGCCTCGCAGAAAAGAGCTCTCAGAAGACCCACGATCAAGAATTGTTGACTTGCATGAAGCTGGAAAGGGTTACAAAAGTATCTCCAAAAGCCTTGATGTTCATGTGTCCACGATAAGACAGACTGTCTACAAATGGAGAAAGTTCAACACTGTTGCTACTCTCCCTAGGCGTGGTCATCCTGTAAAGATGACTGCAAGAGCACAGCGCAGAATGCTTAATGAGGTAAAGAAGAATCCTAGAGTGTCAGCTAAAGACTTACAGAAATCTCTGGGACATGCAAACATTTTTGTTGACACATCTACAATAAGGAAAACATTAAACAAGAATGCAGTACATGGGAGGACACCACGGAGGAAGCCATTGCTGTCCAAAAAGAATAATGCAGCACGTTTGAAGTTTGCAAAAGAGCACCTGGATGTTCCACAGCACTACTGGCAAAATATTCTGTGGACAGAAGAAACCAAAATTGAGTTGTTTGGAAAAAACACACAACACTATGTGTGGAGAAAAAAAGGCACAGCACACCAACATCAAAACCTCATCCCCACTGTAAAACATGGCAGAGGGAGCATCATGGTTTGGGGCTGCTTTGCTGCCTCAGGGCCTGGACGGATTGTTGTCATTGATGGAAAAATGAATTCCAGAGTTTATCAAGACATTTTGCAGGAAAACGTAAGACCATCTGTCCGCCAACTGAAGCTCTGCAGAGGATGGGTGATGCAACAGGACAATGACCCAAAGCATACAAGTAATTCAACAAAAGAATGACTTCAACAAAACAAAATACGCCTTCTGGAGTGGCCCAGTCAGAGTCCTGACCTCAACCCGACTGAAATGCTGTGGCATGACCTTAAGAGAGCGATTCACACCGGACATCCCAAGAATATTGCTACACTGAAACAGTTTTGTAAAGAGGAGTGGTCCAAAATTACTCCAGATCGTTGTGCAGGTCTGATCTGCAACTACAGGAAACGTTTGGTTGAGGTTATTGCTGCCAAAGGAGGGTCAACCAGTTATTAAGTCCAAAGGTTCACATACTTTTTCCACCCTGCACTATGAATGTTTACATGTTCTGTTCAATAAAAACATGAAAACATGTAATGTTTGTATTGTATTATTTTAAGCAGACTGTGTTTTTCAAATTGTTGTGACTTAGATGAAGATCAGAGCACATTTTATGACCAATTCATGCAAAACTCCACGTAATCCCAAAGGGTTCACATACTTTTTCTTGCAACTGTATACATCTAGTCAGGAGAATTTGAACTTTTGAAATGTGCTCTGGATTGTCATACATTATTACAGAAATCGAAAAGGCAGAACTGTCCCCTGCAGCAATAGAAAAATATACAGAGTTATTCAGAGAGATGTGAAAAGCAGGAGAATGGAAAATTCTAGGTCAAAATAGCGAAACCAGAAAAATTCTCCCATTTATCTCACTTTCCAAATCGGCTATTATGACCTAGAATTTTCCATTCTCCAGTTATTCTCCTGCTTTTCACCTCTCTCTGAATAACCCTGATGGTTTATTCATTGAACCAGAAATTGTGAAGAATCAACTATGGAACTGCAAGTTTTGGGCCAAAATATAAAATTATGAAAATTTCCCAATTAAACCTCAATTTTATTCTGATTTAGGATTTGGCTGTCAAAAATTGATACTTCAGTTAAAATCCTATAAGGCTCATGAAATGGAAACTGGAAAATAAATATGTATTTTTTTATATAAATCTATAGCTAAAGATATAAAACGCTCTAATACATTTTGGAAAATTACAGTGGTTTTAACCAGAAAATGTGGTTTCAGCTTGAAAGAGTTAATGAACCCTAACATGTGTAGGGTGGGAAGTCATCAGCTGCATTCCAAGTGAAAAGGGTCAGGCCATACCTGCTGTGAACATTGAGATAATAATGTTACCCATAACTGCCCCAGGTGTTTACAAACTTGTAAAGATGTGCAGGTGGCTATGTCCATGGTGATGGTCAATAGAAAGCACCCCACCTCCCGGCTGTAACTTAAAGGTTGCTTTTAGGGTGGTATTAATTCCCAGGTTCTACATATGAAGGTATTTGGAGGAAATAGCCCAGCTGGACCGGTTCATCAAAAACCTCAGGGGGCAACTTTCAGGGCAAGATGGTAATGACAAGGGCAACATTCTCAGGAGCTGGAGTTAAAAAGGTTGCATGGGACCCCTGCTGGTCCCAATTCTGCCATTTCTAGGTCAAACAGCAGAAACAAGAGTGCTCAGATTGAGTTGGTCATTGGAGTGTGTGTGAACTACAGGCTTCCTATATGTATTGGAGCTACTTGTGCTAGTATGATCACAGTAAGATTTAAGTCAACATGTTCATGTTACAATACAAAAACAACATTGAGCAAACTGTAAAATATGCAAATTCGGCTGTGTAGTAATTCTCACTGCTGGAGAGGAGTACTGGCTCTACTAGCAGAATGTAGCAACATGATGCAATGGATTATTGATATTATTATTATTATTTGTATTATTTATATAACGCCAACAGTTTATGCAGCGCTTTACAATATAAAATGGGGAATTAAACAAACTACAAACTTTGGAATCAGAGGCAGGAGGTGCAGAGGGCCCTGCTCACTTGGACCTCACAATCTAAAGGCATAATCTACACTACAGATTGTTTATCTGTCTATTACACTCTTGAGTTTTCATCAATGAAAAACTGCAGGAGGACAAAAAGGAATAATTAGGGACTCAGGCTGCTAAAAAGGTGCTCTTTATTAAAGGGAGATAAATCACCCCCAAACAATTTTTTTTTTGTTTGGGGGTGATTTATCTCCCTTTAATAAAGAGCACCATTTTAGCAGCCTGAGTCACGATTTTTTGTTGTTACTGGATGTGGAGGGGGTTTCGGCACCACAATTGTTGGTGACTCGGCGCTAAGTGCAGTGGGCTCCCACCTCCGGAGGATCATGGTGCTTGTGGATGACCAAAAAGGAATAATTGTCCAATTCTGATGTACTGTAACACCGTATAGGCATGCTTTTTGGATCCGGAGCCTATTTTTATTATTGTTTGGCTACACAGTACAAATGTCGAAGAGGGTCTTCATTCATATACATGCATGTAAGCATCCATTGCACTACATTAATAAATGTAATATAAATACTTACCAGAAAGAACACTGACAAAGGTATGTTAGAATAAAAATTTGTTTGGACAAATGCTTTCCTTTTTTCGCTAGTATGACAGTTTGGACTACAATTTGTAAAAATCTTTAACATTCACCAATCTTACAGGGTTATTCAGAGAGCTCCGAAAAGTCACCGCATGTACGGTGACTTTTCTG
>RXON01005216.1:0-41598 GCA_009667805.1 Leptobrachium leishanense
ATGCTTGCTGGACCACGTGTCTTAAGTCATGTGCACCTTGCTGCTGACTTCCTTTCCCAATGACTCCATAACATTGTTTTCCACGTGCTGGTATAGTGCTGGAATGGCCTTCCATGAAAAGAAATGGCGTTTTGGAACCTGTCACTGTGGTACAGCACATTCACCAAATTCACAGAAGGAAGCAGAGTCCACCAGCTGGAAAGGCAGCAGCTGTAATGCGAGTAATTTTGCTAAGCTGGCATTCAGACGCTGTGCTTGGGGATGGTTGGGACTATATTTTTTCTTACACTGCAGCAGCTGGGGCAACGTAATCTGACTGCGTAAATCTTCAGCTGATGGCATGCTGTCACATTGTGAGGAAGGACCTGGTACATCCATTACTGTCGCATCAGCCCTGTCAGTGGAGGTTGTAGCAGGCAATGACATGGCAGGACATATATTGGGTGTAGAGACAGATGAGGAGGACCTATGCAAAGTGTTGTGCCAACGGGATGTGTGGCAGGTGGTCATATGTCGCCTCAAGCACGTGGTATCCAAACGTGGGATGTCTTTCCCACGCTTGATCCTAATCTGACATAAATTACAAATAGCAACGGTGGGGTCTGCTGCACATTTCTTAAAGAACTCCCAGACAGCAGAGTTCCTGGATGTGTGCTTTGAGACAACAGCGCTCTGCACCTGAGCAGCTCTGACATCTGATGCCTTGGACTGGCTACGGTTGGTCATAGAGGATGTTGTGCCTCGTGTTTGTTGTGCCTCCTCCTCACTTGACTCCTCTGTTCGATCAGGCACCCAGGTGGAGTCAGTGACCTCATTTCATTGTCATCACCCCCATCTCCTCATCACTGGAGCCAACTTGGCAGTATGATGCAGTTGCTGGGGCAACATGAGTGCCAGTTATTTGTGTGTCACTGGCACACCCTTCCTCTAGGTTGATTATACTCCCTTCCTCAACCTCAGAGATTGAATCAGAGCACTGTAGTTGCTGCGCATCCTCAAGCAGCATGTCACTGTCATTGTAGTCAAACAATTCAGCTCACTCCTACGTGTGTGATAGTGAGGCTACGGCAGGAGTAGCTGTGGACATGGAGGCTGAATTAGATGCTTTGGCAGCTGAGGTGGACTGTAAATCACTACAAGCCTGGCTGGCAGAGGACTGGGAGGATGAGGATGGCCTGGTTAGCCAATCCACCAAATCCTCTGTATGTTGCTGCTGCTTAAGACGGCCAGCACCAGTTAGAAAGGACAAGCGTGCCCCTGCAGAGGATGCACCACGTCCACGATGACCAGAGGCACAGCCTCCTGACACAGAGGCTGCTTGCCATCTTATCTGTGTCTGGGAGCGTCTGCCTGTCCTTTTTGGTCTTTCTGACATGGTGAGTAATATATAGATTAAAGATTTCCAGAACTCTGGTATAACTCAGTGAGACACCCTGATAGCTGGCAGCCAGTGACAAGACACAGATTAAATTTCCCAGAAACCTCCTATAAATCTGTGAGACCCCCTGATGGGTGGCAGTGACAAGACACTGATTACAATTTGCAGAAATCTGCTAGAGGTATGTGGGACCTCTTGATAGCTGGCAGTGAGAAGACACAGATTACAATTCCCAGAAACCTCCTATAAATCAGTGAGACCCCCTGATGGGTGGCAGTGAGAACACACAGATTACAACAATTCCCAGATATCTTCTAGAAGTGAGACCCCCACAATTGCTGCTGGCAGGGAGAACACAAAGATTAGAACAATTCCCAGATATTTTGTAGAAATGAGACCCCCACAATAGTTGGTGGCAGTGAGAACACAAAGATTACAACAATTCCCAGATACTTTGTTGAAGTGAGACCCCCCACAATAGCTGGTGGCAGTGAGAACACACACTAACACAACAATCTCCTCTCAAAAAACACTTGCTGGGGCTGTGTGAAGCCTTATATAGTGTGCTGCGGGACTTAGCTCTGTGAGCCCATGATTGGGCAAAATTTGCCCAATCAGGACTCTGAGCCGTGATTGGTATAGTCTTGCACCTCTCTTGCACTTAAACTGTGGTCAGGTGCAGGCTGTAGCCAATTGCAAGCTTCAGGCCAGTGGAAAAGTGCATTGTGGTCCATTGTGCATTGTGGGCGAACATGCTGCGAACACGCGGAAATGTTCGGAGTTCGCGAACATACGAATGTTCGATGCGAACTCCGAACATATCGAACCGAACAGCTCATCCCTATTCTTCTCTATAAAGATTTAGGACAAATAGCAAAACCCTCTCCCTGTTTAAAAACAGTTTTTCCCACCATTTATATAGAACTTACAGAATTTATTAGATCTCTAGCGTTGTAAGATACCCTCCTTGGAAAGATCAGGCAACCGTACTGAATGATGTTCCTCTGCATCCCAAAACTGTCTCCATAGAATGGATAGAATGGGTTGAATGGGTCCTAAAGGAATAAAAGGCTTAAAGTTATTAATTAATTAATTTATTTATTTATAAAGAATTTTAGCAGGGCTGGATACATTGAGATTTCTCTCGTTTTCAAGTATGTCCTGGGTTCAAGAACATTGAAATTTTACAGTCGTTACAGAAATAGAAAGTAATAAATGCAAGATATTAAAAACAAACACACAAATATACAAATTAACACAGAAAATAAATATGTAAGTGATATAGTCACTATGTTACATGTTAAACTTTACAGGTGCATTCTGTATATAGTCATTATGTTACATGTTTATAGGTGCATTCTGTATATAGTCACTATGTTACATGTTTACAGGTGCATTCTGTATATAGTCACTATATTACATGTTTACAGGTGCATTCTGTATATAGTCACTATATTACATGTTTACAGGTGCATTCTGTATATAGTCACTATGTTACATGTTTACAGGTGCATTCTGTATATAGTCACTGTGTTACATGTTTACAGGTGCATTCCGTATCGAGGTATGTTAATAGGGAGCTCTTGAGTGACTTAAGACTGGGGGAAGATTTGAAGGCGTCTGGGAGGTTATTCCATAATTGCGGTGCTCTTTAGGAAAATGAGGATGGAGCCACTTTCTTTTCGTACTGTGGTATTGCACGTAAGGTGCAGGTCCTGGATCGGAGGTTATAGGATGAGGGAGCTGCTGGGGGAAGCAGTCAATTCAGGTAGGGTGGCAACTTCCCAGAAATGCTCTTAAACACCAGGCTGGAAAGGTGAAGGGTGCGTTTAGACTCCAGCGATGGCCAGTTTAGCTCTTTTAACATGTCACAATATTGGGTCATGTAGTTACATTGTAGCGCAAAGCGGCAGAAGGAGTTATACAATGTAGTAAGTTTATGAAGGTGTGTTTGCGGGGCCGCTGCATACACTACATCTCCGTATTCAATAGCTGGCATAAGCATTTGTTGTACAATCTGTTTTCTTACCGCGGGGCTCAGGCAGGATCTGTTTCTGTACAGGGCACCTAGTTTGGGGTAAAGATTAGATGACAGTTTTTCAATGAGGGGCCAAAGGATAGATTAGGGTCTAATCACATGTACCTAGATATTTGAGAGCAGTGACTGTGGTCAGCGTGTCATTTGATTTTGTCCCAACACATAGATGGGGATTTTGCAATTGATGTAGTTTAGGTGCAGCTCCAAAGAGCATCGTTACAGTTTTGTCAGTATTTAAGAAAAGCTGGAATGAAGCTAGAATAAGATCCTAATATGTGGACTTTTGGTGTTGAAAAAGAGATTTACTTATATGTAATAATAAAGAAAATTAAACGGAAATGAGGCGCGTGAAGATATATAATACAAAAGGGGTTATTCAAAATGAACTGAAATTTCACTGAAATTAAGCATTCACTGCAGGGTCCACAAATGCGCCGAATGGATCTGCCAAATTCATCCGATAAACCGATGAAAGCAGCCGCCGATCTGCCAAACAGACCACCGAAGGCCTCCAATCAGCCACTAAATGCCACCGAAAAAAGCAGACCAGCTGCCGAACAGGGGTAAAAAAAACAATAAAAAAAACAGCAACTTTTAAAAGACGATTTACAAAACAATAATGTATGGAAATAATATAGAAGGTTCTAAGAATAAAAATAAAAAGGTCTGTTAAAGAATTTAAAAAAAACTACATTTAAAAAATCGTAATCAACAATTTCCGAAAAGCCGAATTGCCACGAAATTGCACTATTTGGGCAGATTCACCATTCGGTGTAATTCAATGGCAAATTTGGCGCTCTTTGAATAACCCTTAAAGTATGTAATGCAGTTAAATATCCATGTGGTGTTGGGTTGTTATATCTAATAAGTCATTTTTTAACCATCATTTTTGCTTTTTAAGTCAAATTGCTTTAACAGAATATGAGGCTGTGCTCACCTTTCCAGTCAGCATCTTATAAAGCATGACTCCGACGGCCCACCAGTCCACGTCTCTGGTGTA
This sequence comes from Leptobrachium leishanense, assembly GCA_009667805.1. NCBI lineage: Eukaryota > Metazoa > Chordata > Amphibia > Anura > Megophryidae > Leptobrachium > Leptobrachium leishanense. Next base: position 4,417 of record RXON01005216.1, read on the forward strand.
GGGTTTCTCGGCTATCATTTCTGGGGCCATGTATCTTCGAGCTCCACATACACCGGTGGTCTTGTCCCCAAATCCGATTCCTGAGAAACATACATTCAGATTGTAGGTCAAAGCCACGTTATTGACACAATTCAGCTGATGTTGTTGTTGTGTGTTAATTGTATCTGGTACTGATTGCGTGACGACTATAATTCCTTTTCCATCTTTCTATGAATTGTCTGAATAGGCTTATAGTTTAAACAGCCGCCTGACCGTCCATCACTACAATATATCAGCAGCTTCTCGATGGTAAAAGCTTATTTCACTTTATAAATAGAAGCTCTGCATGAGGTTAAGTGACTGTAATAATAATAATAAGCCATATCAGTGATGAGACTTTCATATCTGGGCAATGTGCGGATGGAGCATGGACTCAATATCCAGTGACAAACCAAGTACTGATTAATGAAGATGGAAAGCAGATTATTTTGTGACTTTCTTTCCCCAAGTCTGGGCGTAATGGACAGAAATGAGTATGGGACTATTTCTCTGTAGGATTATATCTTGGAGACGTCTCCATTGGTCCTTTTAATATGAAGTAGATACTTAACATACTCATTCTCTTTAAATGGTAACCAGTAGAAGTCTCTATGTCTCTACATAAACTGATGACAATTCATAGATAGAATTAAAAGAAGGCAGAAACTGAAACATCCCAAATTAACAGAACCCACAATCAGGGCCGGATTAAGATCTCTATGGGCCTGGAGCTGAATATTTTGGTGGGCTTTTTTCGTAATTTAGTGAAATGGCAACATATTTTAGGCTATTTAATAGTGCATATATAGGTATATCTAAGCAGGTAGATACTGTTTGAGTAAATTTCCATTCAGACTTCAATCATCACAGCGTGTAAAATTATTTTTTCATATTTTATCATCCAAACCTCTGGTTATATATTCTATAGGGAATTCTTGTTAAAAAATAATGAAATGGGAACCCGTAACTGCATTTTTCTGAGAAAATATACAATTTTAGCCAAAAAATTTGGTATTTCCCATGTGCTTTGGATAATGGTGTTTTATGAATAGTACGACTATGAATAAAACACTGTCCTTGCTCCCAACGTGGGAAAGGAGACGGTAATGGCAGTGGTATTGCTAATTTTATACGTGACAAATGGACAATACCATCGCTTTGGAACAAAAAATAAATAAAGTTTTTTGTTTTCTTTTTCTTTTCGATTTTACATTGTCATGTTTGGTATCAATGCAAAGGTCAGGCTCTGTCCTGTCTGACACGACACCTCAGTTGACCTTGCGAGGTGTGAAGATTAGTAGCGCAGGGTTTCAAATCCCCCCCAGTGCACTTCGCTGCATTGTGGCGGTTTAGGTTCTTGATGTAACAATTTGTACTAATGGAGTGTACCATCACCTCCACGCTTGTTAGTGACATGAAAAATGAGATGGTGAGTTACTGCAGCATCATTGTTTCCTTTATAACTGAAAAACATTGCTGTGTTAGAAAGAAAAATAAAAAAATAAAGAATTATTTATTATTTTATTTTTATTGTTACATAAAACCTGTTCATGTTTGGTATCATTGGAAAGGTCATGCTCTGACCTTTCCGGTGATACCTCACATGACCCTGTAGCTGCTATGGAGGTGAATATATAGTGGTCCAAATGCCCATCAATGCAGACAAATTTATCTTTTCTGTGGGCCTATTCTGGGGGATGGGCCTGGAGCTGCCGCTCCATCTGCCCCTATGTTAATCCGGCCCTGCCCACAATCACATCTTTTTGGGCTTAATAAAGGTCACTTCTGCAACTGTAACGTTGTCTATGTCCCTTTTAACCTCCTCCTTTTTCCTGTGATGTTTGGAGAGCCTGACGTCCATGATTTCTTTTCCTTAATGTCTCTGAGGTACCTGGGGAGTTGATGCTATTTCAGTATTGAATTTGTTCCCTATCCAGTAACTTTACAGTAAAGCGCAGCGTTTCTTCCCTTTGTTTCTTGGTACAAAGCTCTGCACTCCTAGACTGACAATGGCTTATTGAATCCCACAAGCAATCCGCATTTTAAAGGACAGGGACATTTTATACTTAATAAACGACAATTTCAAATACACTGTCATTTTTAAAACTAGATTTACCTATTTCGCCGAGTCCAAAATCTGTGATCTTGGCGAATCCTTCTTTATCCAGCACAATGTTATCCAGCTTTAGATCTCTGGGAGAAAACGAGAAATTTATAAAAGAAACTTGGTTACATTGTTACACTTGCTATATATGCTTCTATGATTCATATATATTAGTTAACGGGAACGTTCGAGCCGCCTTGAGTCTTATATTCTAGAAACTCACCTATGGATAATCTTTTGCTGATGGAGGAATTCGAGCCCCAGAACAACACAAGCCGTGTAGAACCGGGCCATGGGCTCAGGGAATGACTTCAGGGATTTCAGTCTGATACTAAGGTTCCCACCGGCAGCGTACTCCATAGCAAAATATGCCCGGTCATTGGTGTGAAACGAGGCAAAAAGACTGGTTACAAATGGGTGCCTCGCGCTGCTTATAGTCTTGAATATTTCCCTCTCAGTCAAGATGCTGAAAAACAACCATAGAAAGAGAATTGTGACATTTTTTAAAGTACGACCTTCCTATCAAAAGCAAGGTTAGAACCACACGCGTCACTTATTTATACATGCAAAATTACATTTAGTACTGAGATACGTTACAGCCTACAGACATCCCGCCCTAATATAATATTTTATATATATTCCTTAATCATTCACCATCTACAGGCCTCTTTTTATTCCATATCGTTCCCAGGTAGGAGGCCATTACTGGTTTAGATATGGACATGGGACTATGAGGCCACTCTGCCATGTGATCCAACAATCATAACGGAATTTGGGATAGATCATACAATATGTGTTTTTATCACAGCTGTAAAGGCCCTCACCCACTGAATTCACTGAATTTCAATCACTATAGTACAAGTCTATACACTGAATATATCCAAAGTATCTTTTTACTGATCTAATAAAGCACATGGACATCAGATGTCTCTTAGTCAATAAAAACCAAACTAACTAAATAAGTAACTGTTAAATTGATAATTCACTGTTACTTTGTTAATGAATCTCCTTTCACTGACCTCTGAATGCCCGTTGATCTGGATTCTGCCAATTTGATGGTTTTAATGGCGAACAACTCCTTGGTGACCTTCAACTCTGCAAGCATCACCTGAAATGAGAAATAATAATTAAATTCTTATGCTTTTGATGAGAAACCTTTAAATTTTTAGTAGAAATGGAATAAACATACTTTTCCGAAACCTCCTCGGCCCAGGACTTTGTGGAGGTTGAAGTCTTGCAGGCTTATTGCAGATTTAGGGCCACTGGATACTTCTACTGGAACATCGCACGCACAAGCCTCAGATTGTAAAGAGAGCGGCGATGTTTCAGCAGGTTCATCACACTCAGAGGACTCAGATGATACTGCGCATGGTGATGGTTCAGCAGGATCATCAAATTCAGGAGTCTCGGATGGCTGAATGATTTTTTCTGGCTCTGGCTCTGGCTCAGAAACTGTCTTCTCTATGAGTGATTCACTTTAATGGAAAATAAAGAAATATCCATTGTTATCTTTCTAGTAATTTTACAGAATACTTTATGTAAGGATGCTTCAAACAGAAGAATGTGAGACGTATTCTCCATTAACTTTGTTATACACAATATAAGTTTTCATACCATCCATCCTGAGACTCTTCAGGCAGGGCTTTCACCATTTCAATCACAATGACTAGCACTCGTTGTTTTTTGATATCCGGTGCTTCAGTTGGTACAGGAAGTTCCTCTCGCTCAGTACCTGTCATCTGTGATTCACTGCAACAAAAACAATAGAATATTTGTTGAATTGTTTTTTTTACCTGTTCTGTGTTTTAGTAGAATATCATGTTTAAAGAAACGCTGTATTAACAATATCTCTCTCTTTTTGTGGAAATATTTGGTCCGATGCGACTGAAAGCCCTTTATATACATTGTATACTGCAAACTTACACTCTTGTAACAAATAAAGGGCAACCATTTTAATGTCGTGCCCAAAACCATCAAAATCTTCACTAAAGCTATAAGGATGACGCTGAGTGTAAGATTGCAATGTGCGACGCATTCAAATGTATCAAATGCATCTGAAATTCTAAATATTCACGTGCATCTAAATTTATTCAGTAACATTTTATTTACAAAATCTGTTCGGGCCGAACCGAATCGTGCAATAATGTATATAAATACATAAGGTGTACTGCAATATTGTATCAAATCCAGTGACTCTCAATTCTCCAATGAGGCATTCACAGGAATAAAGAGAGACAAAGGTTTGACTGAAACAATGTAAATATTTTGGAAAGTCCCGAATGGAAGAAATATTAACTATGTCAGTCAAATGGAAGTGTCGATAAAGATCTGAATAAGTAAATCGTTTACTAACAAAATAATATTGACCAAATTTTACTACGGTTTTATAAACTTTATAGAGATCAATGAAGATGAAGATTGTGAATCTAAATGTAGATTTTCATACCCAGAACCTGTGTTCTAGATCCTTTAAACCCATCAAGTAAACTAAAGGCCCAGAAGTGGACACATAAATACTCTGTACATTAATGAGAAATGTCTTTTTACCCAGTGGTTGGTGGAACATTCTGGATCTGGGTGTCTTCTATTAAAGGAATGTCAGCATTCACCTCAAAGATGTCATCAGAGGATATATCTGTAAAAGTGTGAGAGAACACATTATAAATATTTGATAAGAAATGGGGGTTAATTATACACTTATTATGAATCCCTTATAATGAAAGAAAATAATCTGAATCTGCAAAGTTGTGTTTGTTGCTTGGTTTTATTACAGTTCAGTTTAACGGAATGTCCAGCATTCTTTTGTAAACAGAAAAAGATTTAATTTTCCCCATGAACCATTAAAATATTTGTGATACGATAACTTGTCATAATAAAGTTATATCAATGGTATTATCGCCATAGAAAACCAGGACAACAAACCACGGGAATGGCCCAGTTGGCTTCAGGTAGGCTTACAGTATTTAAGTTGTGCGTTTTAATAGTGAAATTTCACAACATAATGTATATAGACGACCCAGATTAAAAAGGCATATTGGAAAGAAATGCGTTATGCCGCCTTTAATCCACAAACCATAAAACAAAGCAGGACTCCATCATTAATATATCTCCAAATAGTGAATTTATTTCTCCATTCCACCAAAAGAGACAGAACGTCTGATTGTTTGTGAAGATAGATGTCCACATTCACAATTTGCAGATAGATGAGCGCTGGACTCCTATTTCTTTTATGTTTTACACAACCAAGAAGTGAAGAGCATCCTTTTACAGATTATTCATGGTGCTGATTTTACATTTAATAAACAAGGAGTAGACCATGTGCTATATTCATTAGTAAGTGTGACGGCATCCTCTGTATTAGCTATATTTACATTCTTATGTTAAACAGATAACTAGTGAGAGCTCACTGGGCTCCCGCACTCAACAAACTGTGCAAGATAAGAGCAAACCTCAAATTATTTATAGTTTTGTTTCAATTATATTATGTCCTTTCCTAAATACCAGATGTACAGACGGTCTTTCCTGGTTATTATCCATTAATATACCTTTAAAAAAAGACCATGTAATACTGGACGTCACTGAACCATAGACACAGGCAGGTCTTAAATGTTACTATTGATGCCCTCAAGCCCTTCCATTCATATCCGTTTTCCAGGTGAAGCCGTGATTTATAGCGGTGAAACGTGGCAACGTGTGATTAAGTCGCTGTATAATTACTATATAATAATGTTTTGAAGACTGAGTAACAGGCTGACCTGTCAGTGTATGACTCCAGCCTAAAACTAACCAATCACATCTTGTTTTATCAACATCTACAAGTTTTACATTCATGGAATAACGTCTAAGTTATGTGTGGAAGTGTAGCTGTTACCCTCCAACTTTTTAAACTTTTATATATCTTGTGTTCTTTGTGATTTGTTTTGGCTTCGTCCTATTCTCACACCATTGGCTTCACTCCATAAGGCCTGACATTATATTCACTAAATAAAATCCACATTTTAATTCCGCTTCTAAAGGAGAGGTTGAGACTCCGGTTATTTTTTTATTTTTATTTTGAATTGTCTTACCTGGTATTCCATGAATAGTAACATATTCAACACTTCGACTCTCCGATGGCTAAAGAAGAAGAAAAGAAAGTCAGAAAATCGCGGCCACTTGGCTCCAATGCATTAATTATAAGCATAAATAGATCCCTTATAACCCCGTCCCCTTTTCAAAGAGCAGCAAGCATTTATAACGTGTTACCCCCAGCGAAATAAAACACAAATTCACTTACACAACCACATTATAATACAAGAATGGCTGGTTGTAAGGGGTAATGATGGAAATATTCCTCCGGGATCCTGTATGTAAGGTGAGTACAGGGATCAGGTATATGGAGGAATCCTGAGCGGGGACTCAATTTGGGCAACTCCAGATTTCCATTATTATTCTCTCAAACATAGAAATATGGGGAAAGCTCGCCCTCCCCGTACCGTCTCACCTGTCTGCAAGTAAGGGTTAAATTGCAACAAGTTAAGTCCTCCGTATTAGGGCTCCATTCCAAGCCGCGTGTAAACTCACCAGAGCCGTTAAAGTCGATGGAGTTGCTAAGTATGTAACACATCTGGGTGATTTTACACCAGGGTTGGAATAGAGTCCTTAGTTCTGTGTGTGAGAGAGACTACTGTGCTCACAATCCAGAGAATCCAGTGTTTGTGCTGGGATAATCATGGAAAGATGGCGTTGGAGCTGCCCTGGGGGGTTTAGATTGGACGGTTTCACCATTTCACATTGACTATAATAAGGAAATCATAGGGATTCAAGAAGCAGTAACAGAGGCTGAAGAGATGTGACGGCGAGAGGCCGATTCCTACATCAAGGAATGGATTTATAGACTGGGGGAATAATCACTAACTTCCAAATAACATCTTTCAAAATAAAGCTGACTGGGAAAACTAATCAAAATTGGGCAAAATAGATCCATCGCTTAATCTTACTCCAAAGATTGTAAATTCAGAAAAACGGCAAATCATTTAATCATCATAAATCTGTTAAACCTGATATAAACAAGCATATATCTTGGATCATCACTCTATGACAGCCACTGGTCATGTTTCATATATATATATATATGCTGCAATGTCATTCCTATCAAAAGAGCTTCCTTAGCCAACGTATAAACGTAGTTATAAAGTTATTGTGACATGATGAGATGAAGACCTGGACCAAACCAAGTCATATCCTTACTTTTCTGGAGCGTCTCCGTGGAAAACAGCAGAAAATATCGCAAAACTTTGCCATGTTCAGCTAATCAAGAAACTCACTAACGAATTAACCAACTCACAAACAATAAGCTAGAGGAGCCTGCAGGAGACTTTTATAGCTGGATGATGTCACAAACTGTGACATCACAGTGATATCACACTGTGCCAGTGCTGCAGGTAGGCTAGATGCTTTGCAGTAATGGACTGCAGAACAAACAGTAAACAAGGATTAACCTTTGAGTGTCTGGGCTGTTTTGAAATATATGTGCAAGCTGAAAATAAAGGACAGTCTGAGCAGATTACTAGAATTTATATGGAGTTGTATTAAATTGTAAGGGCTCTTTACCGACCCTGGAGTAAATTTCACTCAAGCTGCTGCAAACTTAAAATCTCCATGGACTGTGAGCCTTATTCCACCGCTGTCGTTATGTGTCTCGTCTCCTGTATTTATCTCAGTGACTACTTTATTTATCGTAACAATGAGAATCACTATTCCCTTCTTGCTACAAGTTAACCCACGGCAGTTCGAGTGTTGCGATTCCCTGCTCGAGTTTACTGTAACTTCACACCTCTTGTACTTTGTATAGGATACGTTACTTTGCACCTAGGGATAGAATCACATTCAAGGTAACTTGCGCTTCATTTCAGGAGCCAGGATCTCACTAAGAAAAACCGACTCCTAAAAGCTGGTGTTAAGTGCTTTTTACATTTTCCAAATCACTTAATACACCGGCCTAATCCCCTAAAAATCCTATATTTACCTCTCATAGGGACTGTAATAGCAGTAACGGAGGCTGAAGAGATGTGACGCCCTAACGCTCATTCCTACCTCAAGGAATGGATTTATGGATTGGGGAAATATTTGCTAAATAGTGACTTGTAATAACAATACATTAATAGACTTGCAAAGTAAAAGTGATTGGGAGGAAAACTCAAGCTCAGACAAAAGAGAAATATCATTCAGTCCTGCTCCCAAAGTTTAAATTCAGAAAGTAATCACAGGAACTCATTTATCTGTGATACACTGTCATAAAACCAATATAAATAAGTAAATATCTTGGGTCATTGTAACCGGAATCAGACTGGTTCACTTCTAAAACGGCGCCGGACCAGACACAAGCAAGGATTGTCCAAACACGAGTCTCTTCAGGAAAGGCAAACGTTTATTGTGTCGTCACACAAGTGCTCACACAGGATTGAATCGCAAAGAGTGAGCCCCCCTCCCTTTCACCCCGTGCAAGGGGTCTTATACCCAAAAATACGTAATTAGGTACATCCCAATTAGCCCACCTCCCGATGACACTTTATTCCACCTCCACCTCCCATCATTAGCATAAACACAAAGAACATTCCACATCTAACTATAAATTGATACACTTCATGTTAGTTTGACAGTCTGTGATTTGTTGTGCTGTCTTTCTCCGGGCAATGCCTCCCTCCCTATAGGCTTTGTTTATTCAGATAGCCTGGGGCCTGGTCTGTTTTCTATGTTTTCTTTGTTCCTCTGCACATCTCAATGACCTTGCCTCATTCATAAATCTTCCTGTCCCTCCGTGCCAAGAACCGGCCGGATTCTGCCTGGTCTTCTTGTTAGCTTTTCTAATCTAACACACATTCCTTAAATTCTATGTAAGCTCTGCTCTTCTCATCTAAGTAAAATCTATTCTATTTACTGGTGAACCAATGTTCTGAACAAGATGGCTGCCTGGCTCATAGTAGCAACCATCTTCCAGCCTGATTCTCCTTCATCATCACCCTATGTCTTCTACTGATCATGTTTCCTCTCTATGTAATGATATGTTTAAATATATGTTACAATGTCAGTCCTTTCACTAGTGGCTTCCTTAATAAATGTATAAAGAAACTGTTAAATAAGAAGCTATATTATTATTATTAACCTAAAGCTCTGTCCATTATATGTATATAGTTACTATATCATTCCTATCAGGAGGGGCTTTCTTAGCTCAGGTATAAAGAAGTTAATGTGACACAATGAGATGAAGACCTGGACCAAACCAAGTCATATCCTTACTTTTCTGGAGCGTCTCCGTGGAAAACAGCAGAAAATATCGCAAAATTTTGCCATGTTCAGCTAATCAAGAAACTCACTAACGAATTAACCAACTCACACACTCTGAGATAGAGGAGCCTGCAGGAGACTTTTATAGCTGGATGATGTCACAAACAGTGACATCACAGTGACATCACACTGTGCCAGTGCTACAGGTAGGCTAGATGCTTTGCAGTGATGGACTGCAGGACTTACAGTAAACATATAAAGGATTAACCTTTGAGTGTCTGGGTGGTTTTGAAATATATGTGCAAGCTGAAAATAAAGGACAGTCTGAGCAGATTACTAGAATTTATATGGAGTTATTATCCTTAAAACTTTAATCAGGCGAATCCTATAGGTTTCAATGTGAAAGAAAAATCCCCATTTCTATTAAATATTTATTCAACTGAACGGTGAGTTTCCCTGTACGGTGCAATTTCGTGGCCAATCGACTATTTAAAAAGCTGGCAGTTGGCTAAATATTGGCCAACTGCCAGCGACATACTGTGATCTTCAACAGCAGTGAAATCCCCCATAGAGAAGCGATGGTTAATCTATTCACATTGAACAGCAGAGAAATGTCAGTGAAATGCGCTGATGTTCAGTGTTTTCATTCGGCAGGTTTAATCAGACGAATCCCATAGGTTTAAATGTGAGAAATATTCCCGTTTTTACTCAATATTTTTTAAACAGTTTATTCTAATTTGCAGCAAAAAGTCTCTTTATTTATTTATTAGTTTTTTTTGGGATTTTTCACAAAATAATTTTTTCAATTTTTTTTTCTTTAAACAAAATTTATTGTATGTTTGTAGGCAAAGGAGTGCATCAACATTGCCACGGCGTCACAGCGCCGACTAATGACAACAAATTAGCATGAGCATCCTCGTGATATACAGTATACAAAAAACATCTATATTTTACCATAAAAATAATAGAGGGGGGAAAGAAGGGGGAGGAAGGAACTCGGGGGTGGGCAAGGGGGGGGGCCGGCCCAGGCCAGACTGAGGAAAGTCTTCTCAAACCTGAAAAAAGGGTAGAGTAAAGGCAGAAGGAATAGTAATGAGGGGCAACATGTGAACGTGATTCCAAAAAGCAGCAGATCCCATTAAACCTCCAAGCCTGCATCCAGCCACGGCCCCCAGGTCTTATCATAAGATGGTAAGGTGAAGTGAACTAGTGCCGTCAGCTCGTCCATGACTTGTGTGTCCCTGATGTTAGCATAGATCTTGGCCACCCACGGTAATTGAGGCTGACGCTAGGAGTCCGACACCGCTTGTCTGGCGGCCAAGGTAATTTTGGCCAAGAGTTTGTTCGTGAAAGGTGAGATAAGACAAGTCCCTCCAGTCCAAGAGCGAGGTCAACTTCCAATAAAGCGAGGAGATGAGGCCACACGGGTATGCTCCATCCCTGCATGAACGCTCAAAGTATCTCTAAGGAGCTAGTGCTGCTTTCTTAACACGAGGTCGCGTGGCATAGGACTTTAATTGTAAAACGTGTAGGAACGGAAGTCCCGTATTTTCATGTAAAGGGAGTAGAGGGCCTTTTGGGTATAGTTGGTATAATCTGCACACACCTGAGTTCAAGAGGCAACGCAAAGGGCCATGAGCCAGGCCGGCTACCAAATCTCTATTACCAAAGATCGGGGTGACGGGAGATGGGAGGGAGGTTAAATCACACTTCACTGCCAGCTTGTGCCAGAGACACAGCGAGTTCAGTATTGCTGGGCAAGCTGTGCTAATCACAGGGCGGTATTCACTGCTCAACCAAATCCAGTGATGCAGCCTGTTAGGTAGCATAAGAGTCGCCTCCAGATCTACCCACCTGCGAGAGCCCGCTGGAGAGGGCCAGGCTACAATTTGGGCCAACTGAGCCGCATAATAATATGAGAGAAGGGAGACAAAGGCTGCCCAACGTCCGCGGGCGGTATAACCCATATGGAAAAGAAATATATTTGAAATATTACAATTTTGGCCATATTCAATATATTTCTATATATTTGTGAATATATTATTGAATATATGGTCAGAATGCATTGTGACATATTCTGTGACTATATTCTGGAATATATGTGAAATGTACTTCAAAATGTTAAATATGTGGCAGATATGTGGCAAAAAATGACACCACTATTATATTCTGGTGGCTGGGCTGAACTCGCGTTTGTGTAAAGTCGAGATTTGCTTCTCCACAGTTGTACTGGAGGAATGTGCTGAACAGGATTTGTTTGCTTCTCCCATGGTCAAAGAGCAGAGACGTACCGTTAGGCGTCTCGCCCAAGGACACTTACTGGAGAGGTGCTCTGGCCGGGATTCAAACCTGTGTCTCCACGGTTATTGAGAAGTGATGTTACCTCTACTCCATCCAGCCAGCATAATTGTGCCACATTACTGACATATAGAAATGTCCAGCACTCTAATTATTGACCCATTGACAATTCACAATTTCTAGTTTGGTAATGGAAGTTGACAGAAAGTATTTTCCACTCTGCCCAAACAAGTCTAACCTTTTATTATTAATATATGGAGATGAAATATGAGCCAGTTTTAACAATCCTATATGCCAGTAACACCAGACATTTATACCGGCTGGATGGAGTAGAGGTGACATCACTTCTCAATAACAGTGGAGACCCAGGTTCAAATCCTGGACAGAGCACCTTCCAGTAAGTGTCCTTGGGCGAGACACCCAACGGTACGTCTCTGCTCTTTGACCTTGAAGAAGCAAACAAATCCCATTCAGCACATTCCTCCAGGACAACTGTGACGAAGCAAATCTCGACCATTTTCTTTCATTTATCTGCCACATGGTTTTGCATTTTGAAGTACATTTCACATTTATTCCAGAATATAGTCACAGCATATTTCACAACGCATTCCGAAATACACTTTGAAATATATTGAATATGGCCAAAATTGTAGAATTTAAAATATAATTTTCTTCCATGTGGGAAGTTAGAAACTAAAGGGTCTATTCATATTCATAAATTGGGTTTTTGTCACAATTTGGGGAATCAATTACACCGAAAATATGGTGGATTCTCTATTTAGCGAATGGTCACCTTAATTTGTGAAAATTGGAGACGATGAAGCAGTTATCAGACGTCGGCAAAAAGCGCCGAATTGCGGCAAATAAAATATTGAGTTTCTGTACCAGGTTAGTAAAATGAAAAGGTATCATCGCATCACATTACTCTGGGATTATAGAATCTTATTTATATATATTTATCTAGATTTTTTCAGTGGTTTGTTTTAGTGGCGAAAATTATTAGTGCCCCCCCAGCTTTGACTGTGGTATCTTATATATTGTTCCTAGAGTCGCCACTGCTTGACGGTCCCTCAAAGCGTCCGTTAATGGTTTCATCACCCTACGAGCATAAAGAGTGGTCCAGGATAAGTCAGGAAACAATTGTAAATGATAACTGTTGGAATCCTTGACCTCCTGTTTCCGGGCTGCCTGGAGGATCTCCACATTTTGTCAAAAATAATGGAAGGGACAGATCACGTCCCGGGGTGCCACGCTCAGGGCTCCCCTGGGCTTCAATGAGCGGTGCGCCTGGAGCGTCCAGAGATTTATTTAACAGGCCATTAAAAATGGGTCTCACGATATCAGGGGGGGCGGAGTCAAGCCGACAATGGAGAAGGCTGTGTGTTAGGAGAGCTCCCTGTTCCCCCCGCCACACACGGTGTCCCTAGCCCGCATACGACGACCGTGATCGCCTGCAAAATTACCCGTAGAGGCTGGGGCATACCCGCTTCTTATGATGCCCCCAAAGAAAAAAAAGACCTGGTCTCTCAGGTTGCGCCGATTTTTCTACTGCGGCCCCGTTTTGACAGAGACTCTCAAGATGGCGTTCAACCCATATCGGGCGGCGACCTGGATGTGGAAGTAGTGCCAGGCACAGAGCAAGTTGTAGGAGGAGATCTAGCAACTAGGGAAGATATTCTAGGCCTCCGCTCGTTCATCTCAGCTGAACTGGAGAAGACCGCTCGTACTCTGACACTAGAGCAGCAGGCTGTGGGGGCGCGTACTGCCCGATTGGAAGAGCGTACTGAACAGGTGAGAATTTTTTGTAATGACCTCGCTTCTCATGATGAATCCCTGGAGGGTAGGGTTCTCTCCCTGGAAGAGACCCTGGAGGATCTGTCTAATAGATCTCGAAGAAATAATGTGTGCCTACGGGGCTTGCCAGAGACAGTCGAGGGGGAACATCTAGAAACCACCTTTATGGGGTTTGTACAATGCTTTCTCCCTGACTTCCCTACTGAGTCTTTATTGTTGGATGGGATACACAGAGCCCTTGGCCCCCGCCGGGAACTGACAGCCCCTCCAAGAGATGTTATTGTTAGATTCCATTATAACACCACAAAAGATGCTTTTATGAAGGCAACAAGAGACCAGGATATCAAAGATGGGGATATACAGCTTTCTTTGTATCAAGACCTCTCCCAGTCTACCCTAATGAAGCGGAAGGAATGGAAAGAGGTTACGGAACGTCTTCGGAAGCATGGGTTTCAATACGCCTGGAGGTTCCTCTTTAAAATTCAGATTTTTCATGTAAACCGTACCCATGCTTTTCAGCATTTTCATCAAGCCAAGGCGGCGTTATGTCTAGTGGGCATTCCAGTGCCTCCTACAATGGCGGATTTAGCCCCTCCAAAACCCCTGCCTCGCTTGGAGCGTGAATGATCTACTTGGGGATTGAAAGACTGAAAGAAAAATGGGGGGGGGAATTTATGGGCCTTCTTATTAGATCTTGTAAAACAATGTGTTTCTCTATGCCTTTTTATCTCTCTCCCCTCTTTGCTTTCTCAATGGCTATATGGGGGTGGGGGTTTGTTCTCACTGTTTGTGTTAGGTCGGCTGATAAAGCTTATATAATCGGTTTACTTTGATTATATTGACTGGATTGTTCATACTGATTATATGGAAGATGTTTCATGGGACACTGTATCATTGAGTTTTATTAAGTATCACTAAGCTCTTTATCTTCTTGATGTATTGTAGACATGTGCATTCGTTTTAGTACTAAAGCGATTTAGTCCGAATTTTGGGATAATTTAGTTTTAGTATGACTCAAGAGAAACTAAACTGCTCAGTACAAAAAACGAAAGAAACTAAAATAAAATGCACTACATTTTAGTTTCAGTCCTCTTTGTGATATTATATTGATGAGTGAAGGAGACCAGCAATGAAGAGCGCAACATCGCAACATCCGAAGTTCTGCACCCTCCACATGCCAATGCAGGAAGATGTTCTATACAGAGAGGGACATTAATTCAGGAGGATGTTCTATATATTATACAGAGAGGGGTATTAATTAATGCAGGTGGATGTTGTATACATTATACAGAGAGGGGTATTAATTAATGCAGGAGGATGTTCTAAACATTATACAGAGAGGAGCCTTTTTTTTTTAGCCCTTTAAATCCAGTGGCTGTGAGCGCGGAGATCGGCTGCTTGTTACATTATCTCTCAGTACAATGTATCAGGCTCAGCTGTTACAGTAACTGACTGCTGCTCATCACAGCGCTCAGAGTTTCAGTAAAACAAGAAAATAATATTGTTCTAACCTCTATATATAAATATTATTTACTAGTTTTACTGAAACTCTGAGCGCTGTGATGAGCAGCAGTCAGTTACTGTAACAACTTTGCCTGACACGGGGCAGTATTACAATGTTGGTGCTAACTTAACCAGAGCTGTTGTAACTGAAAACCTCCATAGGCTATAATAGCTCTGGGAAGTTTACAACAGCTCTGGTTATGTTAGCACCAGCTATATAATATGGCCCACATTGTGCTGAGAGTGAGAGAACCTGTAACAAGCAGCGATCTCAGCCCTCTGAGGAGCCACTACAATAGTAATTGTATCCACTGGGTTTCGGATGAATGAAATTAGTTTTCATACTAAAGAACTGAAAACGAATTTCTTTAGCAACTAAATAAATTGCATTTTAGTACTAATGCATTAGTTCAAAACGAAATTTTGTGCTGTGCACATGTCTAATGTATTGTCGGCGGGGGTGCGGTGGAGTTTTTCTTTTGGCGGGCAGGCCTTTCCCTGTTTCTGATTATTTTATTTCTCTTTCTGTTTCCCTGTGTCTGATTATTATGTTATTCTGGTTATTTTCTCTTTATTCTCCTCTCCTCTTTCCGCTACCATACGGTATTGCCGCTCAGTTAGCGATTCCTTTGTTTTTGCACCTCCAGCTCACTCTTCTTTGCTTTTCTTTCTCCTCCAGCTCAATTATTCATCAAATTTCTTGTCTCCGGGGGGGAGGGCCAGACAGCGGACCCTGGATGGAATTATCCTTTGGCTCCCGTAACTGCATCTTGAAATGGCTAAAATAAATGTTATGTCCCTTAATGTTAAAGGCCTTAATTCTACTCGTAAGCGCCATTTGTTATTTAGAGAACTTAAGCGCAGATCGATGGACATAGCCCTGATCCAAGAGACTAGGATTCCAAAAACGGTAGAATTTCACCTTTCGGATGCGTCCTATTATAGGGTCTACTTGTCCTGCGCCACCCCGAAACGGAATGGTGTAGCAATATTGATGCGTAACCCCTGCCCCTTGCATGTCGAAGGGGTATATAAGGATGAAGAGGGGATATGTATTGTGGTTCAGTGTTCGGTCGCTTCGCAATCCTAAACTTTAGTAGCTTTATACGGTCCTAATGGCCCTGACTCCTCCTTTTGGTGTTCTACCCGAGATTTTATCTCTTCTTATGCTAGAGGAAGGGTTATTATGGGGGGTGATTTGAATGCCACTCTATATCCCCCTGTTGATAGATCTAGCCCCATGGTCACCAGGCTCCTTCTGCTCCATCATCACAGGATAGGCAGTTCTATGGTTATGTGCAGTCTATGGGTTTGATTAATATATGGAGACTTCAACATTCTTCGAGCATGGACTTTACTTTTTATTCTCAGGTTCAGACCTCTTATTCCCGCATAGATTATATTTTAATTTCAACTGACTGCCTTCCCATGGTCCTCTCTTCAGCTATTGGTTCCATTACCTGGTCAGACCACGCCGATGTTTCCCTCATGTTGCAACCGTTTATGGCGACGCGGGGTCGACAATGGCGTCTTGATCCATTTTTATTGGATAAACCAGGGGTACATGATGCAGTGTCCTCCTGTTTACAGGAATATATTATGTCTAATATGACCCCTGACCCGTCGATTCAGAATGTGTGGGGGGCTTATAAAACAGTAATTAGGGGAACTCTCCTTAGTCTAGCTTCCTATCATAAAAAAATGAAGATAGGAGACATCCAGACACTGCAGCGTACACTTCGAGATAAGGAATTGGCTCATAAGTTGGCCCCCACTGCGGACACATGTTCTTCTCTTTCGCAGGTTCGTTTAAAACTTAACCAGCTGTTCTTAGATGATGTAGGCGTTTGACAGAGCAGAATGGACTTTTTTTGTTTTTCCTTTTACGACACCTTGGCTTCCCTCCCCCATATTTAGTTGCGGTGCAAGCACTCTATTCTAACCCAACAGCACAAATAGTCCTTCCGGGTTCTGATACGCTCCCCTTCCCGGTATTTAATGGCACGCGTCAGGGCTGTCCACTACCTCCAGCTGTGTTTGTCCTTTTTTTTAGAGCCTCTACTTCAGTCTATCCGGTCTGATGGGGAGGTACATGGGATTAAGATCCGGGATGGGGAGTTCAAGGTATCTGCATTTGCCGATGATATTTTATTTTCCCTTCCGCGGCCACTGGATTCCCTCCCCCATCTTTTTCATATTTTGGATCATTTCTCCCATATTTCGGGATACAAGATTAATGTGGCAAAATCAGAGGCGCTGGCTCTACATATGTCACAGGGGGAAGTTGTTCTTATGACCTCCAGCTTCCCGATTCAAGTGTCTTCCACTGCCATCAAATATCTGGGAATAAAGTTGACATGGGTCCCGACTCTTCTTTATACAGCCAATTATGACACCCTGCTATCACTATTGATAAAGGAGATGGAGTGTTGGTCTAATATATGATCTCTTGGGTGGGTTGAGTGCATAGCGTTAAAATGAATATTCTGCCGAGGTTGTTATATTTTTTCCAGGCCCTTCCAGTGGCTTTGGTTCCGACAGATTTTAATGAACTACAGAAAGTGATCGACTCCTTTATCTGGCAGGGCAAGCGGCATCGGGTGTAAAAAAACACTTATTTTCCTGGATGGAAGAACCACCGGTAAAAGTAGATTGACTCAAAAAGCATAGAAATTCAAACTTTATTAAAGAGCATGATTAAAATAAAGACATACAAACAAATGATGTAAGTGCAAATATTATGTACTCCCTCCCCAGACAGTTACAATGGGGAACGTAAAGGGATAGCACTATACAACCACATGGAAATGAAAATAATAATGGAGCAAGCACTATAGATAAGCTTTGTACATTTCCAACATATATTCATGGATGGGACAAAGCTGCTGGGGTAGCATAAGTTGGAGGTGGTTACCAGTAAGATAGTATATTGTTGCACCTATCGTAATGGATGCAGTAAGGAAAAACTAGAGAGTACTTGGGTAACCCAGGGAAATATATATAGCACAAAAGATTTCCTCTTACAAAATTTAAACGCCATAATGACAGGGTGGAGGAAAGAGTATATGTCATGTCCAAAAATAACTGCAGTTGCAGCAGTTTATAGACAGATCAGTAAAAGGTCATAATGCCCCTCTTACTAAACTGCAAAGGGATCTCGTACAAACTAGCGATTCCTACTGGGTCTCCTTTGAGTTGGGACCATATAACAAGGATCGGTACAAGTAGTTCAAACCAACATCACACCCTCGTATAGCTGCATAGGTGGCAACAAAATTGGCAATGATTGCACATAATTCAATGAATAGTCAATTCCACGTTGACCAAATCAAGGCAATATCATATGAGTCGCCGATTCCCCATTGGTCTCCTTAGAATTGGGATCGAATGCAAGAGAATCGGTACAGCTGCTCAAGCTATAAGCCACAGTCAAAAGGAAGAGAGGTTGAAAGTGGTTGCCGCCTCCCAAAAACCAGTGAGAAAATAGAGTTGGAAGTATGGCTAAAGTGCTGCTTCCCAAAAGAATAAATTTAAAACAAAAGCGCTCAACGCGCGTTTCGCTGTGTTACTCGCACAGCGTCCTCAGGACCGAATGGTCTCCTTTACCTCCCACGGTTTAAAACACTCAGAAGACCCGGGATATGTGTTGAGTGAAGCATCATGGTACCCAATCGACAGCTAGCTTGAAACGGGAGCCAATCACTGAACAAATACAAGTCAATGCTGTAGCCAATCACTATATCTCTACTATCTGCCAATCAAGAGGGAGCAGTTACTTCCAATCAGGTGGAAGAATACATGGTATCCCCACAGTACAGTCGGTTCGTCGAAGTACACAAAGTATCGGGTTATGTTAACACAAAGTCGCACGCCACAGAATAGTGGCGTTATCAATTAATATGCGAGTAGTGTGAAGCAAAATTACCGATACGCTCACAGGGAACCTTATTGGAGTGCGTGGGTGACTCATATTCATAAATGTATTGTGTTTGGCAAAAAATAGCTAAGTAAGATCGAACGGCCGCGAGATGGAGTGCGTGGGTGATTGCAAAATATATCGCATTGAAAGTACCAATAGCGGCAAAGGAGGTCATTACGAGGACAAATAAAATAAAGAAAATAAATGCATCTGCGAATCTACGGATATAATAGATTAGTGTGTGTGACCACAGGATGTTGATAAACATAGGATGGCAAGCAATAATTAATAAATATTAAATAATAAAAAGACATAATTACTTAGGAAGTTAATAAAAGAGTGAATAATCAAGTACCTTTAAACGGAGTAAATGAAAAGCCTTCGTTAAGACCTCGGGGAGTGAGCGTTTTTAAGTGATGTATCCATACCGTTTCTCTATTGCTTAAATGTAAATCCGAGTTGCCCCCCCCCCTAAAAGAATGTGCAACTTTCTCTAGACCACAGAAGAATAGTTCCTTGGAGTTGTTGTTATGGAACGCTTTCATATGGCGTGCAATGGGTGTATCATATTGTTTATTAATTGAACGTATGTGCTCCAAAATCCGTACTTTAAAGGGTCGAAAAGTCTTCCCTACATACACTATATTGCCAAAAGTATTCGCTCACCTGCCTTGACTCGCATATGGATGGGTGAGCGAATACTTTTGGCAATATAGTGTATGTTTTGTTGCAGGAACAGGTAGCCAGATACACCAATCCACTGGTTTTACAGTTAAAGAACAAATTCACCTTAAATTCTTTAGTGTCTGTTGAATCGGTTATCGCTTGTGAGTCTCTCTTAATTGATTGACAGGCTTTACAATTGCCACAGCGGTATGTGCCTTTTAGTTGTGAGGTAAGCCAGGGTACTTGATGATTAGATATTGGTTCATAGTGACGTTTTACAAGATTATCGCGTAAATTTTTACATCTGCGTGGTGTAACGCTCGCATGTGTTGTAAGAACTTTCTTCAGATCTTAATTCAGAGTTAGAAGTGGCCAGAAACGTTCCATTATGGTCTTAACATTGGGCCATCCATCGGGTAGCATGCTCTACTTAATATAGACCCAAAGCATCGGGAGGTCTGGGACTGCCCTGTCTCTTTTCGTATTATTATGCCGCCCAGCTCGCTCAGATAGTAGCCTGCAATACTCCAATAGCAACACGGAGATGGGTAGAATTGGAATTTGCACTTATGACCCCAGAAGCCCCGAGCATGTGGATCTGGCTTCAAAAGCCTTTCCGTACCACTCTACGAACTACATGCCCAGCAATTCTTAATTCTCTTAGACTCTGGGATAAGTTGGCTATAAAATGTGATTTCACCTCCTTCCCTTCCCCATTAACTCCAATTCTACGTAATAGAGAATTCTCCCCGGGTCTACATGGTCACTATCAAGTAGGCTGGATTAACCCTATGGTGAATAGGATTTTCCATTCATACCCAGGGGGCGGCCATCTTACTTTACCAGATTTACCAGCTACAGGAGTTGAGTAATCCTTGCTTTTCTTACAACTCCCTCAACTACGGGCCTATGTTTCTAAGCCTCAGATTCACCTTGCAGCCTCGGCGAAACCTTCCTATTACAAACAACTTTGTCTGTCAGGAATATTTCCTAAAGGTCTTCTATCCTCTCTTTATAATAAGATGACAACGCTCATAGACTGGAAAGAACTTTCTTTCATAGCGGCCTGGGAACGGGAGATGGGATCCTCATTGGAGGCATATGAGTGGTACGATATCTGGGAGTCTATGAGAGGGGTATCAGTTTGTACAACCCACCAAGAGCCATCTATTAAAGCTATCTTAAGATGGTATGTTACCCCGGTGCAGCTTTCTCAAATGTCATCGTCTAACCCGGACACCTGTTGGAGAGGATGTGGTGAGCAAGGAACCATGCTCCATATGTGGTGGTCGCAGACAGGTTCGCGCTATTCTTAGTTCTACATTTTTTAAGGAGGTCCCTATGGATCCCTGGGCCTTCATTCTCTCTAGACCACTACCAGACTTTACACACATTGAACATTAATTATTTTCTAAAGTCACCCTGGCCGCTCGACAGGTTGTTGCAGAGGACTGGAAAAGCTTACAGACTCCTTCCTTTGCCAGAGTCCTCCAGAAGCTTTGGGATGTTCAGCTTATGGATGAACTTACGGCTATGTCAAATGATACACTACAGGCCTATTATACGACATAGTCCCCATGGTTGGTTAGGATGGTTGTATATGGTTTGTTAGGATGGTTGTATATGGTTGGTTAGGATGGTTGTATAGGGTTGGTTAGGATGGTTGTATATGGTTGGTTAGGATGGTTGTATAGGGTTGGTTAGGATGGTTGTATAGGGTTGGTTAGGATGGTTGTATAGGGTTGGTTAGGATGGTTGTATATAGTTGGTATGACGGAATGGAGATGTTGTTCCGCCTGCGGGTGTGCTCTATCTGCGTGGCCCCGTCGCTTACCGCTGGCCCGACTACCGAGTGGCGCGCACTCGGCGTCTCGTGCGGCCTGGCGTGACCCCAGGGAGGGTTAGCGGGCGGTGGAGGGGACCCCTGCCTAGAACCAGCCCGACCACTGAGCCATACGGTACTCAGCGTCTCGAGCAGCTGGTTCACTGACCTTGTGGGTGTGGGACGTCCGTGGGGATCGGATCTGGCAGCCGCGGAGGAATGTTCGGATCTTATGTGGGAAACGTTTCGGATCTTATGCGGGAAACGTTTCCGATCCTGGGGCGGGTGAATCTTCGTATCTCCGGTGGAGGACTTTTCGGATTGGAGATGGATGGAGTGTCGGATCGAGGGGAATGGCGTTTCGGATCGGGGTGGATGGAGTTTCGATCGGGTGGATGGAGCTTCGGATCGGGGTGGATGGCAAAGGAGTCGGTTCTTACCGCAACTCCACTGAATACCGAAGCGCGGTACACGGCCGCTTCCTTCGGATCGGATCCTCGTCTGATAGCCTGGGAACCGAATCTCATCCGCTGCGCCTCTGCCCTGATACTCGATGCAGGTACAGAGCGCTCGATTCGGTTCGGATCGTCTGGGACACCGCACCCTGAGACCTCGAGGGATTCTCAGAATAGAAAGTACGGCGGAGAAATAACACATCAGACGAGGCTGGATGCACTGCTAAGTCTGGCTTTATTATTTACAGTTCAAGCATTTATCACTTTCCACAAATTTACAATACAATGGGACTCCTTGCCCGCCCTCCCGGGACCCATTGGCCATTACGATTCAGGGAGTCGCCAATTCGGACCGGATGGTCCGAATCGGCCATTTTACGATTCGAACCGGATGGTTCGAATCGGCCATTTTCCGAATCGAAGATTCTGAACTGCGCCACAAGGTGATCGGAAAATGGCGGCGAGCAAGGCAGACAAAGGGAAAATCCATTACGCAATAAACCAACGGGGACACTTTATTACACCACACAATAATCACATCTAAATAAAAGTACTTGCAAAACTGGGTGCGTGCCACCGCACCCAAGTGTCCATAGCCACCACTGTCACTGCACCGCCCCTGGCTGAGGGTGCTGGGCCATTCCGTGACACTCCTCCCCCTCCCCCAGTTCGACGCACCTGGTCTGACCCCACCGGGTCATACCGGGGAAGTCGGTGCTCCCAGGCCCATAGTCAGTCTGGGGAGGCCGGGTCACCAGGCCTCTCCATTTGGCCTTGCGGCCGTGCCAGCTTGGTCGGGACCCCATGTCCTTAGGGTTACCCCGGCTGGGCGAGAGGACATACGTCTGGGCCGGAGTACCTCCTGTGTCCCCTCCAGGGTTATCGCTCACCCGGGGAACCCGGGTGCTAAATGCACACGCCCCGGGTGCCCAGGTCAGCCGTGGGACAGAACCGTGGCTGCGTGAGGCCCCCGAGCCCAAGGGTTGCCAAAATGGGCAGAGGCCAGCGGCGCTCTGCCCCGTTGCCAGCTCTTCCGCTGGATGGCCAGGTACGGACACGGCAACCGAAGGAGCAAATAGAGCCAAACCTGGCTGCTCTTCCTGGTAGCCGACGAAGGGGACAAATGGATGCAACAGCAGTTGCACGGGGTCATCCTCGCTCTGCCCCTCGGGGCAAGTTGGGAGAAATGGGCAGAGGCCAGCGGCGCTCTGCCCTGGTGTCAGCTCTTCCGCTGGGTGGGATCTCCTTGGGGAGGGCTGGTCACTTCACCCCCCGGGGCAAACAATGGTTGCACGCAACCCATCCCGGGGAGACCATCCGTCTGCTCCACCTGGCAGACTGTGGGTAGTGGGCAGAGGCCAGCGGCGCTCTGCCCCGTGGCCAGCTCTTCAGCTGAGTGAGGATCTCCTTGCAGGAGGATGGTTTCTTCCCCCCCGGGGCAATCAATGGTTGCGCACAACCCATCCCGGGGGAACCATCTGTCTGCTCCTCCTGGCAGACTTTGAGTAGTGGGCAGAGGCCAGCGGCACTCTGCCCCGTAGCCAGCTCTTCAGCTGGGTGAGGATCTCCTTGCGGGAGGATGGTTTCTTCCCCCCCCCGGGGCAATCAATGGTTGCGCACAACCCATCCGGGGGGAACCATCTGTCTGCTCCTCCTGGCAGATTTTGGGTAGTGGGCAGAGGCCAGCAGCACTCTGCCCCGTAGCCAGCTCTTCCGCTGGTTGGAGATCTCCTTGGGGAAGGATGGTCACTTCACCCCCCGGGGCAAACAATGGTTGCGCACAACCCATCCCGGGGGAACCATCTGTCTGCTTCTCCTGGCAGATTTTGGGTAGTGGCAGAGGCCAGCGGCACTCTGCCCCGTAGCCAGCTCTTCCGCTGGTGGAGATCTCCTTGGGGAAGGATGGTCACTTCACCCCCCGGGGCAAACAATGGTTGCGCAAACCCATCCCGGGGAGACCATCCGTCTCCTCCCCCACTGGACCCGTGGCCTCAGCCACCCTGTCCTCTTGCGGGGTGAAGGGGGTAACTTCCTCTGCCGGAACCCCCACGGGCACCCATGGGACCGCCTCGGCCTCCCATAGGTCCCAAACCTGGGGACTGTCGACTTCCTCCGCCGACCCGTCCCACCACGGGGAGCTCAGGCTCGACTGCGGAACGCCGTCCAACAGTTTTCGGTAAGCCACCTCGAGCTCCCACTCTCGCTCGGCTAGGGACTCCAGCTCCTCAAACACCGAGTCCCTGCTGTCTGACGGGATCTCCAGTTCCCGTCGCTCCAGGATCTCTTCCATCCGTTCCTCTGTCTCCGCTCCGAACTCGGGGTCGGCGGCCATGCCCTCGTAGAGCAGCCCCGTGCCTCCGTAGCGAGGCCCTGCAGTGGAGCTGCCTCCAATAGGGCGCACTGCCGGAGAGGCGGTTAGCCACCGGAGCGCGCGGTACGCGGCGTCCAGTGCGATCTCCTGTTGCACCAGACTCCGGAGCTCGGCCTCCCACTCCTCTGGGGCCCGACCTTGCAGGAACGCTGCTCGCACATCATACTGCACCCGATGGACGACAGCGTCGGAAGGAATGTACACACCATGGCAGTCCCGCTCATGGTCCAGGGCCTCGTACCACAGTTCCTCTGTGGACCTCTGGTCCCGCTCCAGGCCCTCCTGCAGCCTTCTTGCCAACACGACCTTCATGTCGGCGAAGGTGCCAGCACAGGAGCACCGCTCCTCAACAGGGAATGTGGCGTCCTCAGATGCAGCTCCAGGCGAGCTGTGAGTCTCCATCCGAGGGTCGCTGGGATGAGTGACGTCCTCAGTACAGGCTCCAGGCGAGCTGAGAGTCCCGCAAGGGCCATCACTGGGGGTTGCAGATTCCCAAGGTGAAGCTCCAGTCGAGCTGTGAGCCTCGACCCAGGGTTCCACGGGGTAGGGTTCGGGGTTACTGTATTCAGTCTCTGCTCCGCGGAGCTCTGCCAACCGCAGCTCGTGCTGGCGTTCCTTCTCCTGCTCAACTTCCCGGTAGAACTCCCGAATCACTTCGTATCTGTCCACCGACGATGAGGCATCTCCGAGCAGGGCAATCCGACGCCGCAACTCTCTGAGGCCAGCATCTTCCTCCACCTCTGCGTGGACAGGGCTGGGGACGGGCGTCGCCACCCTGTCCTGATCCATCCTGGTCAGTTCCTTGATCAGGGTCTTCCGGTTCTTCCTACCCGGCGTTCCTCCCGGTTCTCCAACATCCCACGCAGGGTGTCCCGGTCATAGTAGGTGTACACCACCATGGCGTAGGTCTCCTAGGGGCCTGCAGAGAGCGATCCCACCGCTGCCACCAGTATGACGGAATGGAGATGTTGTTCCGCCTGCGGGTGTGCTCTATCTGCGTGGCCCCGTCGCTTACCGCTGGCCCGACTACCGAGTGGCGTGCACTCGGCGTCTCGTGCGGCCTGGCGTGACCCCGGGGAGGGGTTAGCGGGCGGTGGAGGGGACCCCTGCCTAGAACCAGCCCGACCACTGAGCCATACGGTACTCAGCGTCTCGAGCAGCTGGTTCACTGACCTTGTGGGTGTGGGACGTCCGTGGGGATCGGATCTGGCAGCCGCGGAGGAATGTTCGGATCTTATGTGGGAAACGTTTCGGATCTTATGCGGGAAACGTTTCCGATCCTGGGGCGGGTGAATCTTCGTATCTCCGGTGGAGGACTTTTCGGATTGGAGATGGATGGAGTGTCGGATCGAAGGGGAATGGCGTTTCGGATCGGGGTGGATGGAGTTTCGGATCGGGGTGGATGGAGCTTCGGATCGGGGTGGATGGCAAAGGAGTCGGTTCTTACCGCAACTCCCACTGAATACCGAAGCGCGGTACACGGCCGCTTCCTTCGGATCGGATCCTCGTCTGATAGCCTGGGAACCGAATCTCATCCGCTGCGCCTCTGCCCTGATACTCGATGCAGGTACAGAGCGCTCGATTCGGTTCGGATCGTCTGGGACACCGCACCCTGAGACCTCGAGGGATTCTCAGAATAGAAAGTACGGCGGAGAAATAACACATCAGACGAGGCTGGATGCACTGCTAAGTCTGGCTTTATTATTTACAGTTCAAGCATTTATCACTTTCCACAAAATTACAATACAATGGGACTCCTTGCCCGCCCTCCCGGGACCCATTGGCCATTACGATTCAGGGAGTCGCCAATTCGGACCGGATGGTCCGAATCGGCCATTTTACGATTCGAACCGGATGGTTCGAATCGGCCATTTTCCGAATCGAAGATTCTGAACTGCGCCACAAGGTGATCGGAAAATGGCGGCGAGCAAGGCAGACAAAGGGAAAATCCATTACGCAATAAACCAACGGGGACACTTTATTACACCACACAATAATCACATCTAAATAAAAGTACTTGCAAAACTGGGTGCGTGCCACCGCACCCAAGTGTCCATAGCCACCACTGTCACTGCACCGCCCCTGGCTGAGGGTGCTGGGCCATTCCGTGACAGTTGGTTAGGATGGTTGTATAGGGTTGGTTAGGATGGTTGTATAGGGTTGGTTAGGATGGTTGTATAGGGTTGGTTAGGATGGTTGTATATGGTTGGTTAGGATGGTTGTATAGGGTTGGTTAGGATGGTTGTATATGGTTGGTTAGGATGGTTGTATAGGGTTGGTTAGGATGGTTGTATATGGTTGGTTAGGATGGTTGTATAGGGTTGGTTAGGATGGTTGTATATGGTTGGTTAGGATGGTTGTATAGGGTTGGTTAGGATGGTTGTATATGGTTGGTTAGGATTGTTGTATATGGTTGGTTAGGATGGTTGTATAGGGTTGGTTAGGATGGTTGTATAGGGTTGGTTAGGATGGTTGTATAGGGTTGGGAAGGATTGATCTAGAGGTATTATAATGTGATATTAGATTATTATAGTCAGGGGGGGCTACCTATTTGAGGGGTGGCTTCTCGCAGGTTTAACATGTGTTAATTATCTTTTCTTCTTTCTGTTGTTCTGTCGTCTTTCTGTTCTTTATTTTATGTTTCTGTTATAAAAAAAAAGCTGGAAAATTATTACGACTAAAATGTTAAGATTTTACTTTGTTATCTGATATTTTCCAATAAAAATTTCATTAAGAAAAAAAAAAAGGTATTGAAGTGGAAATAGGCTGGAAGACGGCCGCCATTGTACACAGGCGGCCATCTTGTTCAGAATATTGGTTCACTTGTATATAACTAGACAGGTTTGTAGCTGAAACTAGAATGAGGTATACGTAGAAATTTAGGAATGCGTTTAGATTAGCAGAAAAGCAATTAAAGCTTTATGAAAGATCTCTGCTGTTCCTGGCACGGAGGAGAAAAGCGAAGTAGATCCTCCAAGGTCGTTGGGGCCCGCAGAAAGACAAAGGAGTAGAGATTAGGCCAGGTGCCATCTGTAACAAGTGATTGTAGGCGCAAGGGAGGAGGGCGCAGCCCGGAACAGTAAGAGCAATTAATTTTGATTTACTGAAACTAACACAAAGTTTGCCAATTTACAGCCAATTAATGAAATGTCTTTGTATTAGCCAAAGGGAGGTATTAACCCACGTGGGGTGGAATAAAGTGTCATTGGGAGGTGGGCTAACTGGGATGTACCTAATTACGTATTTTTGGGTATAAGATCCCTTGCACGGGTGAAAGGGGGGGCTCACTCTTTGCGATTCAATCCTGTGTGGGCACTTGTGTGACGACACAATAAAGTTTGCCTTTCCTGAAGAGACTCGTGTTCTGACAATCCTTACTTGTGCCCGGTCCGGCGCCGTCTTGAAAGTGAATCTGTTTTTGTCCGCCTACAGTATCAGGGAGCACTTCCCAACCGTCTTGAGATTCAGGGAGGCCTCTGATCCGCAAATTATTACGCCGGCCTCTATTATCCTGATCGTCTAGGGCGCGGTGGAGTTGCTGGAGGTGCAGGTTATGTGAGGTCATGCCGGTATCCAGGCGAGATATGCGGTCCTCTGTGAGCTCCCTATCGTCTTCTAGGCCTTGCACCCAGGAGCCAAC
Organism: Leptobrachium leishanense; assembly: GCA_009667805.1. Taxonomy (NCBI): domain Eukaryota; kingdom Metazoa; phylum Chordata; class Amphibia; order Anura; family Megophryidae; genus Leptobrachium; species Leptobrachium leishanense. The sequence continues at coordinate 32,273 of RXON01005216.1, forward strand.
ATGACGGACGTGTACTCTGGCGGCCTCTAGGCGGGAGTTAAAGGGGGCCTCCAACTTTGCCAACATGGCCTCAAGATTCTCCTTCGTGGGCAGCGAGAGGAGAATGTTCCGGGCTGTCATATCAGACTCCTCTGGTGGCAAAGGCCTGCTCACGGAGAAAGTCTCTTGGGAAGCTCGGGAGGTTGGCGCCATCTTGGGGCCTCATGGCGTGCCACCCACGGCAGGTGCGTCTGCAAAATACCTTGCTGATGCTGTCGGTTTTCAAAGAGCCGGGCTGCTTGGGATCGCTTCTTGTGGGTCATGGTACCCCAACAATGGTCAGATCTCTCTCTTCTAATTTTGCCTGCACCGCAGCTCCTCTATGCAACTGCCATCCACAACTGCCATCAAGCCACGCCCACCACCACCATTTTGCATTCCTTTTAACTTATTATTATTGATTTATTTATTTTGGGCGCTATTACATTACATTAATCACGTCTCAGGAAGCAGCAGTAGTTAAAATAAATTCAAATTTATTAATACATAAAATATAAAATATATTACCAGAACGCGTTTTGCTCCTCAGAGCTTCTTCAGCTGGTATCACTGGTCTTATGTCTGCTGCTTCCTTATATACTGTTTAAAATGTCCATTTAATCATTCACAGTTCATCAGATGAAAATAATTAAAAGCAATTAAAACAATTAAAAACAATTAGGACCATATGTAGCCATTTAACCAATCTAATGGGCGCCTGCGCATCTACATTTTCCCTCAGTATGGAACGCATGATCATTAGCCTTAATTACATAAAAGATTCATATTTTTCGCCACTTGGCGTTGAAATCGGCAAATCGCCGCAAATGCGCATGCGCAGAGCGCGACGTATCGCAACGTGCACGTCACTCGCGTGCTATTCTTACTACAACCTGCGCACAGCATCTACTGCGCATGTAAACAGATGCCAACACCCGCATCGGCGCATATGTCGCCCCAGCTACCTAACACTATCCTATAGAGCGATTACTATTGGTATTCTGTCATTCTGAGTTAACTCTTTTTATAATGGATTATCTATCATATAAACTCTGCAACATGATTGTGGACATATATGTGCAATTATTACACAAAAAAGTGACTATGCATCTATAAATGATTATAATAATCATGATTAATCAAGAAATTGTTAAGCAAATCTCAGTGTAATTCTTAATACATTCTCAACATTGATTATATTTACAAATAAATGGGTATCATTATAAACTCGACTAGTGAGTGTACATACTATTAAAGTGTCCTGTTTATCAGCTCTATTATAATTAATATAAGATAAAGTGCAAAGTGAATTATTTTTAAAGTGCTTATCTGCTTTATATTGAATAAAATTCTAACCTTCATTTTCCTTAATTAACCATTTCATTGTTCACCTTAATGAGGAATTTATATTTTTTATTATTTATTTTAATTTTTTACCATTGGCGTTGGAAATCAACAAAACGCCACAACTGCGCATGCGCAAAGCACGACGTACCTCAATTTTTTAAATTAAAATGATTGGGAGTTTCTCTTTTTCTCTCAAATTTACTCCTCACCAATTTTGTCTTAATATTTTTTGCTCCTCTAAACAATATCCTTGGTTTTTCCCCCAATACCTTATCGAGATCTTTATCTTTTTTTAGGATATGCCAGTGTTTCTTAAATATTCTTTTAATTAATTGAACATCATTATTAAATTCGCAAATAAAAGGGAAAAAAAAAAAGAAGGACCTCTAAACTAGAGGTGACCGGCTAGGACATAACATAATACATAATTAACTTTATTGAACATTGAAACATTAACCCTAAAGAAGGTTATAAAAAAGACAACACAAAACAATTGGACAACGTGTAAAATCAATATAACCACGAAAATTAATGGGTAAATTACCTCAAGAAGTGGTTATAACCATTGATGATAAATGAAACTAGTGAAAAGCCCATGAATAAAGCTCCTTTATTGATACAGCATTCATTTCTTAATGGGGCATCAATGGGTTCACTAGATTGTATGGGATTGAAATAGTCGCTGTCTTGACCAGGTGTACTATCTTATGGGGCATGTATAAGTAGAAAAAACCCCTAATGTGGATAGAAATAGTCACCACCTAAAAGCCACTATCTAATGGGAAGTTTGTATGTGAAGAAACCCCTAATACTAACTGAAAACGTCACTGCCGATTGGCATAGATTCTAATATAGCCAATTTGTATATGCTAATGTGGTTATGGACAAGTGCTTCAGTAATAGGCAAGGTGAATAGTTTAGAATCATAAACCTTACACTTAAGTAGATCTTATGTAATCACAATTATTGCATGATTAGTATACGCAATACAATTTAATGCACGATTTTAAAGATTTTAGGCTGTTATATTCATTTCTCAAGTATCCCAGGATATCATATTGTGAAATCTCACATAAAATAGTGACCCCTAAAGTAGCGTTGTTTAGACCATCTGTACTTAATAGGAATGCAAGGTACAGTTATAAACAGTTCTGAAGTAAAAGGCTATTGTTTCTTCAAGTATCATAAGATACTGTATAACAGGGATACACATATAATGCCCAAGGCAACATTTGAATAAAATGATCCTTTCGTCCTAATTATGCAGAGTAAGATTATATACCCAATTCAGGGGTTTGGAGTTGTTACGAACATTCCTCAAGTATCAAAGAAGGGATAAAAAAGTGTTCATATGTTGCATATAGAATAGTGACGCCCGGAACACCGTTCAAGTAAACATTCCCTGCGTTGTTGGCATAAAAAATACAATAGTGCACACTTCTAGAGTCCTAAGCTGTTACATTTACAATTGTGTATATTTCTCAAGTATCCTAAGAAACTGTATTACAGAGTTGCATATGAAGTAGTGAAACCTGCAATAGAATTAAATTAGACCATCTGTGCTTCGTAAAGTTGCGAGGTACAATTATTAACAGTTCAAAAGTGAAAAGCTGTTATTTTCCTTTTGCAGATTTCACAAGATGCTATATTGCAGGTTTCTCAAGTATCACAGGATTCTATATTGCAGGGATACATATATAATGCCTAAAGCAACGCTGGAAAAAATGATCCTTACGTCATAAGCGTGCAGAATATAATTATAAACCCAAATCAGAGGTTTAGAGTTGTTGCAAATATTCCTCAAGTATCAAAAAAGATAGGGTACTATATGGCTAAAGTGTCCATATGTTGCATATAGAATGGTGATGCCCGGAACAACGTTCAATTAAACATTCCCTGCGTTGTTGGCATAAAGGATACAATTGTTCACAATTCTAGAGTCTAAAGCTGTTACATTTACAATTGTATTCGTTTCTCAAGTATCCTAAGAAACTATATTGCAGAATTGCACATGAAGTAGTAAGACCTGCAATAACATTTAATTAAACCATCTGTGCTTCATAAGGTTGCGAGATATAATTGTTGACAGTTCAAAAGTAAAAGGCTATTATTTTCCTTTTACTAGTTTCACAAGATGCTATATTGCAGGAATGCGCGTGTAAAATTTAATGCCCAAAGCAGCACATAAATTGAATAGTCCTTACGTCATTGGTGTGCAAAAATTGCAATTATATGCCCAATATAGGGGTACTAGGCTGTTGAAAACATACCCCAAGTATCAACAAGAGTACTATATGACAAGAGTATCCCTATATTTCATATAGGGTGGTAGCGCTCAGAACCACATTCAATTTGGACATTCCCAGCGTTGTTAGCGTGAGAGATGCAATTGTGCACAACTCTAGAGTCTTAAGCTGTTGCATTTACTCCTTGAGTAACCTTAGGTACTATATTGATGAAGTAGTGACGCCCAAAGCGGCGTTTAGATGGAAAATTGTTGCATTATTGGCAAAAAAGATGTAATTGTATGCACAGTATTGTAGATTATAAGCTGTCCTAAAGCAGCGTTATGGTAAACAGTTATTGCGATATTAGTATACGATATACAGTTTTGCAAACCATTACATTCATTCCTCAAGTATCTTAGAGTACTATTTAGGCAAGAGTGCATTCATGTTACATATGAGATAGTGACGCCCAAAGCAGCGTTTAAATGAATTCTGGACTAAGATATTTCAATCATTCAATCGTTCATTGTCTCACAGTTTATAAGAAAAAGAGTGATTACAATCACTTAACATCCCATTTGAAAGTTCAATAATTCATTTATCATTTTTAAATTTTAGAAAGATAATCTGTCACTTATCCGAATATCTTAAATTAAGATTGAGATCATCTAAGGCATTCGACGCGCGTTTCACTTGCGTGCTCCTCAGGAATGCTAACTAATTTGGTGTAACGGGGTTACTTTTAAAGACCTCCTTTGTGCTTTCAATTGATCACGTGATTTGATGCTCCAATCGGGTGATTATTTGAGCCGACTAAGTTACTTGGAGGATCATTTAATTATTTCAATACGTGTTTGAAAGCTACCAATCGCTCATTCATATCTTATAGATGAATATGATTGCTTATAAATATTATGGATCATGTAGGAATGGGTTTTAAGCAATATTATATTTGAACAACGGTGTTTATTCATCCAAACTAATTTTTGCAGAACATTGGACAAAACCTACAGATCTAAACATATTATGAACGACCATATTGGTGGTGGATTGGCATAATGGATTTTTAACAATTCAAATGTTAAACTATAAATCAAAATATTAAAATACAGTTATTCAGAATTTTGTACAGTATTTTTATATGTAAAGAGTTAAATCACAAGAAAGGGGTATAATTAAATTCCTCATTGAGACCACTTGGAAATTGTGTTTTAAGTACAAAGATCCATCTGGATTCTTTTCTTCTAAGAATCAAATCAAAGTCTCCTCTTCTTGGTCCCAATGTAATGGCCTCTATTGCTTGAAAACTCAAGCATTTAGGATCCCCATTGTGATTAGCCCACACATGTCTGGATATAGGAGTTTCTGTTATATTAATAACAGAATTAATGTGTTGCAAAACTCGCTTTTTAAACTGCTGGTAAGTTTTGCCTACATATTGTTTTTTGCAGGTGCAAGTGATTAGGTATATTACTTTCATAGTTTCACAGGTAATGGATTCTTTTATCGGGAATGTTTTCCCTGTGACAGTACTATTAAAGCTTTCTGAATTGTCCACAAATGGACATGCTTTACAGTGTCCACATCTGCGTATACCAGGTTTAGATTTTAGCCAGTGTGTTATAGGCTCTTTAGTGGAAAAATGGCTATGAACTAATATATCTTTTAAATTAGTGGATCTTCTTGCTGTGAAAGTGGCAGATTTAGATATTACATTGGAAATGTTCTCATCCATTTGTAAAATTGGCCAGTACTTATGGCAAATTTCCTTAATTTCATTCCAACCCTTGTCGTAAGTCGCAATAAATCTTATTTGTTTTTCACCTGATATTTTCTTCTTTGGAATAAGTAATTTTTTACGATCAGATAACAGGGCTTTTTTATAAGCTCTTTTCAAACATCTATTAGGATAACCTTTAGTGCGAAACATTTCTCTTAATCGATTCGCTTCCTCTTGGAAGTCTCTAAGATTGCTGCAATTTCTCCGGGCTCTTAAGTATTGTCCTATTGGTATTCCCAATTTTAAAGGGACTGGATGATAACTTTCCCAGTTTAACAAGTTATTTGTCGATGTTTCTTTTCTATATAATTTAGTTTGTAGAGTATTTTTTTCAATTTCTATCGTTAGATCCAAAAATTGTAACTTTTCTTTGCTGTTAACCAAAGTTAATGTCAATCCAATATTGTTGGTATTTAGTTCGACAAGCCATTCATTTAGGAGATTCTCAGAACCATGCCATAGTAGGAATATATCATCTATGTATCTGAACCACTTGGATACATTTGTTGTATATTTCTTAGTTTTTTCTGTAAAGACCACCGTTTCTTCCCAGAGGGCCAGATATAAATTAGCATAGCTAGGGGCACAGGATGTTCCCATCGCTGTGCCCCTTGTCTGCAGGTAATATTTTCCATCGAATAGGAAGAAATTGTGAGTTAAGATATATGTGAGTAATTGTATGATAAAGTTTGTCATTTCTTCATCAAATTTCTTGCTCAGAAAATACCTACAAGCCTTTATCCCTTGTTCCCATTAGATAGTGGCTTTTAGGTGGTGACTATTTCTATCCACATTAGGGGTTTTTTCTACTTATACATGCCCCATAAGATAGTACACCTGGTCAAGACAGCGACTATTTCAATCCCATACAATCTAGTGAACCCATTGATGCCCCATTAAGAAATGAATGCTGTATCAATAAAGGAGCTTTATTCATGGGCTTTTCACTAGTTTCATTTATCATCAATGGTTATAACCACTTCTTGAGGTAATTTACCCATTAATTTTCGTGGTTATATTGATTTTACACGTTGTCCAATTGTTTTGTGTTGTCTTTTTTATAACCTTCTTTAGGGTTAATGTTTCAATGTTCAATAAAGTTAATTATGTATTATGTTATGTCCTAGCCGGTCACCTCTAGTTTAGAGGTCCTTCTTTTTTGTTATTTGGGTTACCCCCCCCAGTGGCTCTGATATTACATCCTAGAAGCTCTTTAGTAGTCCATCACTGGGCTACCCTTTCCATGCAAATAAAAGGGACTTCTTTCGTAACATCTTTTTTGTTTTTTATATTTTATAAGGCTTTCCTGGTCTACCTCCTTCAGTTCTTTTATAAGGTCTTCCAATTCTTCTTTATTATACCCTTTTTCCATAAAATCAGCTTTGAGGGATTCTGCCTGTTTTTCAAATATCCTCCTTAATCTTGTTAATTGACACTTTGGGATTCCCTTTAGCCAGATATTATTATGGCAACTAGTTTTGTCAATATAGGTGTTCACGTCGACATCCTTAAAAAAGGTCCTAGTGTGTAACTTATTTTCTTTTATATAAATCTCTAAGTCAAGGAATGCTATTGTATCCCTACTCCATTTCTTATCTAGTTTAATCCCCCAATCTGGGCTATCTAACTGATCTAAAAATATTATTAAATCTCTCTCCTCACCTTTCCATATAAAAAATAGGTCATCTATGTACATTTTATATATGGGCACTCTTCCTTGAGCCCAGTCACGCGAACTGTAGACAAAGTTGGTTTCCCAACCTGCCATGTAAAGGTTTGCGTAACTGGGCGCAAATCGAGTGCCCATAGCCATCCCTCTGGTCTGAAGATAAAATTTCTCCTCGAATTGAAAGTAATTGTTGTCCAGTATAAACTGAATACCCTCCATGACAATATCGACTTGTTCACCACTCAAATCCCTTAACAAATTTAATTGATCTTTTACAATTTCTACTCCCTTGATGTGTGGAATATTACTATAAAGTGCATTTACAACGCAAACCACCAATAAACAATCAGCTTCCCAGCTGACTTCCCTTAATATCTGGAGCATATCCATAGTGTCTTTAGTGTAGGACACCATCGTTTTAACTGCAGGCTGTAAAATTTTATCCGCATATTGGGATAAAATACTCGTAATGGAATTGATCCCAGCTACTATAGGGCATCCTGGAGGTTCTATTGGATTTTTGTGGATTTTTGGAAGTATATAAAATGAAGGTGTCTTAGGGTAAATGTTATGAAGGTACTGATATTCCTTTTCCAACAAAATTCCTACTTCCTTCCCCTTATCAAGATAGGCTTTCAATGATCTTTTGATTGAATCAATCGGATTTTCCTTAATCTCTTTATAGGTTACACCGTCATTAAGAATCTTCATTACTTCTGCCACATAGTTATCCTTCTTTAGGATGACTACCCCCCCCTTTATCGGCTGGTTTTATCACAATTGATTCATCTCGCTCTAAATCCCTGATAGCTGTATTTTCTTCTTTAGATAAATTAAATTTCATTTTCTTATTTTTCGTATTTTTCTCCAGATCTGTCATTACCAATGTTTCAAACATTTTCATTTCATCTGAAATATGGTTACGTGGGAAAAAAGTAGAATTTGGTTTGAGAGTGGTATGTACATACCGATCATTAGGAACAATGTTTCTCTCTTAGGGAGTTTTGAGAAAGAATTTTTTTAAACATAAATTTCTTTTAAATTTTTGTAAATTGACAAATACATCAAACTTGTCGATCTTATTGGTTGGAGCAAATTTTAGGCCTTTTTGTAACACCTTTATCTCTGATGGTGTCAAAACCTTCTCACTCAGATTAAAAATACCCTCTGTACTTATCTTCTTTCTCTTTTTTCTCTGTTGGACCAATCTTCCTGCTCTAATTCCCCTTCTGATCGTTCCCATCTTCTTTTCCTGTCCCCTTCTCTTTGTCTTATATCCGTGTCCCTGGGGTTTCTGTTTTTTTCCCTCTCCCCTGGTCGATCCCATAAAAAAACCTGATCATCTTGATAGTCTGTCAGGGCATGAAATCTGTTATTTACAGGGATAGGGTCTTCCCTATTCGTCGTCTTTTGTTTATAGGTGACTCCTTCTTTATTATTACCAGAATTACCATATTCTATATGGCATCTGGAATTCTCCCCCAATGGAACATAATTAGGGTTCTGTATTGACTCGTAAGGTGGCCCCCTTGTGTTCCCATTATTTCTCCATGGTAGTCTAGTTTTATTATCCTCCCAATGTCTTCTAGGTCTAGAGTATGAATTGGAATCATAATGATTTCCATTATGTGAATTGAACCTATTATTATCATTCTGAAATCTTGACCTATTGGAGGATGGTATCCGCCATCTATTATCCCATGTTCCTTGTCTAGAATGTTGAACATGGTCTTTCTTATATGGTTTGAACCCTTCCCGGGCATTACCCATCTCGTATTTCTTATGCACATTTCCTTTTTTATAATCATCCACATCTCTTTCATACTTTCTTTTTTTAGTAGAAAGTATATCTCTTTCTAACTTCAGAAGTTTTTCTTCAAGATTTTTAAAAGTGCCTATTCTTTCTTCATTGATCTTTTCGTTCTCAATCATGTTGGTGAGTTTTTCAATCTCTATGTTAATTTTAGGTAACTTTTCCTTTTTCTTTCGCAGAAATTTCTTCCATTCGGAGGAGGGGTTTTCTTTGGATGGATTAGAAGAAGTTTTATTGGACATTACTGGACATGTATAGTGATTAACTGTACATCCAGTTTGCTGGCGCTCCGTTGACTATCCCTTGCATAGGTTCCCACTATGGTCTGGCAAGCTTAGAGCTTGCTCCGCTTATTCATGGGGCCAACTGTCGCAATGACGTCATCAATGTATGTGATGACGTCAACGCCAGACGACCCGGTGCCTGCAGTGGAGTTTAGGAAGGGGAGGAGGCGGCTCTGATGGAGTCCTC